>CM035790.1:34866914-34911914 GCA_020466265.1 Siphamia tubifer
CAGTCAATTTAATGATGTCTATAGGATGATGTTTCACCAAGCTGCTACTTGTCCTTTGGAATTTCTGCTACAGATGGGTGGAGTATGGAGGACTAAAAGTGCTAAAATTAAATAAAGAAATTAGGGCTGTCATGATTAATCGAGTTAATCGCAATTAACTACTTATTTTTTAATCACGATTATTATTATTTTTAATCGTGAGTAAAATTCCCAAGCATTTTGTCATTTTACAAATACATATTATTTTATCGCTTGATGATAAAGAAGGCAAAAAAATAATCTTTTGTTTCAGCCTATTTTCAGGGTCTGCTTTGAACCTTCATTTTTATTTTTTTTAATGTCATAACTTATTATGGCAGATGTTAATGTCTGTAAACAGGGGTATTTTTTTTCTGGCAACTTTTACTTTCACTTTTTACTTTCACATTTTTGCATAAATATGTGTACTTTATACTCCTTATATTTATATTAAATGTGTGTACTTTATACTCTTTACATTTATATAAATATCTGTACTTTATACTCTTTACATTTATATAAATATGTGTACTTTATACTCCTTACATTTATATAAATGTGTGTACTTTATACTCTTTACATTTATATAAATGTGTGTACTTTATACTCCTTACATTTATATAAATATATGTACTTTATACTCTTTACATTTATATAAATATATGTACTTTATACTCTTTGACCCAGATACTTTAATGTGGGTAATTACTTTTTCAGATCCAAAGTAAACCTGTCTTTATGATCTACTGTATTTTTTCAATAAGCAGGTGTAGACGGTAAGAGTTACCTGTAAAAACTCTAACATTAACTCTGTACAGATGGACTCAGATGCAACACTGTGAACCACGAGTTTCAATTCCACGTGTTTATTGAAAAACAAGGAAAAATACGGTCGATCTGGAGCTCATCTGTGGAACTGGTAACTGGGGGAAAAAACAAAAAAACAGGTTTTTGTTTCAGTTCAAAACCTTCTGTCAGTGGGAACATCTTACTAATACTATAAACATCACGTTCATTCATGGCTGGAGAGGAGTTCTCACTGTCTGCAAACACATATTTTGATTACAAGAGTCTGACAAAGACAGGGTTATTGTTTCTCTCTCTGTTTAGTGAGTATAAAAAACCTATATTTTAAACTGGACATCACAACAGAACATCAAGAAATGGAACAAACCAAGGGGTGGTCTAATAATTTTTTCCACTACTGTGTGTGCATTTGTGGAAGTCTGGGTTTCTTTAGGTGGGTGGGTTGGTGTGTGTGTATATGTGTGTGTGTGGGGGGGTATTTTTGTGATGCCTGTGTGATACTGTGGAGGAGAGAAAACAGGGTGAAAAGAGAGTTCCCTCAGGTTTTTTCATGTGTATTAACTAACCTGCCATGAAGTGAGAATATACAGTATAGATGCACTGGGGCTGAGCGCCTCCAGCTTTTCCCAGCAGTGCACAGCTCTGGTTCATGGCAGGTTAACAACGGACCCCCACCCCCCACCTCCCCAACTCCCAATGAATGGAAAAAATACAACAGAATTAGAATTAGAATTAAACACATGGACTCCAACAAAAAAACAATGCAACATCATACTATGGAAATGATGATATGTTAATGTTTGAATATTTAAACTGACACCAAGTAAACAAAGCATCCAGTGAAACAGTATGAAAACAAATCTGTTCCGTCACATTTTCTATTTTTAACACTGAATTTTTTTGGGATTGAAATTAAGCGTGTGTGTGTGTGTGTTGAGTTTTAGTGAGGTTTTAACAGTTTTAATGAAGTTTTAACTCTGGTTAAGTGAGGTTTTAACTGTTTTAATAAGGTTTTAACTGTATTTTAATGATGTTTTAACTGTTTTAGTGAGGGTTTAAGTATTTTAATGAGGTTTTAAATGTATTTTAGTGAGGTTTTAACAGATTTAGTTAGGTTTTATCTATGGTTTAGTGAAGTTTTACCTGTTTTAATGAGGTTTTAAATCTATTTTAGTGAGGTTTTTAACTGTTTTCGTGAACTTTTAGCTGTGGTTTAGTGAGACTTTCACTGTTTTAATGAGGGTTTAGCTGTAGTTTAGTAAGGTTTTAACTATATTTTAGTAAAGTTTTAATTCTGTTTTAGTGAATTTTTAACTCTTAGCGAGGTTTTAATTGTGTTTCTGTGCTGAACTGTTATAAATTACTGTCAATAATAGTGCTAGTGTTGTTTTAATGTGTTCTGTTAGTGTATTTTTGTTGAGTTTTGCTGATTATTTTGTTTCATTTAGAGTTTATCTGCATTTTTCCAGTTTATACAGTTCATTGCTGAATGACTAGGGGAAAAAAAAACAGAAATAAGAAGCTTGAACATAGACACAGAATTATCTAAACAAACAAAAATGATTAATCGCATGTAAAATAGAAATCAAATTTCATTATGAACATTTACAGTTGTTGTTTTTTATAGTGAATCTGTTAAAAATCAAGTCTGTTGTTTTATTTTTTATTACAATGATCTTTTAAACATGTATTACATACTTATAAAAATGATAATTCATTTACATATATTGAAAGTTAGCTTCTTCCTCATTAAAGTTTAAAAATAATCGACTAAGCAGACATTTTGTGATACTGTTGTTGCATAAATGAATAAATAAATCTATGCAGCCTGTTATAAGAGTAGCTATTAAAGGGTTAAGACTGAAATTAAATTAAAAACATGTTTAAAATCACAAAATCCATAAAGGAACTATAGTCAAAAAGGAAAAGAATATCCTGATGGACACTACAGTCATTTTGTATTTAGATGTTGAATGTTTTCCTTTAGACATACATTAAAGAACATGATTAACAACCAGATTAAGCTTATTTTCAACTATAAAACCCATATATATACACACAGCAGCTTATATATTCTTATGTTACTGTCTTAATATGGGATTTTAACCCATAAATACCCCATGCTACTTACGTTTTATATCCTAAATGAATGTTTCTCTATAGTTTTCTTTATATTTAACCTTCCTTACATGTTTTTTTTCAATATTTATTACAATATTATCCTCTTTTTTTCAGTATAAATCATATATTTTCCTGTATTTATTTCACTGATTGTGTACATTTTCATAAAAACTCAGATTAACATGTAGGTTATTACATCAAAACTGAAGAAAATGTGATTTTTTTTTTTCTCTGTAAAATCAATCATTAAATCAACATAAACCAAGTGTCTCAAACCACTATCATTGATCCACCTCTATGGCTTTTTACTGGTTGCCACGGTAACTACAGAGCCGCTGAACATCCAAATGGGTCATATGTGATGACCATGAAAATACAACAAACTGTTTTTTTTACACCAATTATTTACATCGGGGGTCTCAAACTCATTATAGTTCAGGGTCCACAGTCACCTTGGACTAGGAGAATAGAATAATAATCTAGAAATACTGATAAGTACAAATGCTTCTTTCACCCCAAGTGTGAGAAAATGCAATGAAAAATAAAATAAGGAAATGAAAATATTTACTTTTGTTAACTATCCAAGCAAAAAAGATGTGAATAACATGAAGAAAATGAAAGTTATTAAGAAA
Organism: Siphamia tubifer; assembly: GCA_020466265.1. NCBI lineage: Eukaryota > Metazoa > Chordata > Actinopteri > Kurtiformes > Apogonidae > Siphamia > Siphamia tubifer. The sequence continues at coordinate 34,870,493 of CM035790.1, forward strand.
AATAAATGCAATTTTAACACTATTCTACCTCAATTTATCATTTATACCATGGGCGGAAAATTACATATGGACGCTATGGACGTGTCCACACCAATATTTGGATGTTTCTAAAATGTCCATATGGATTTTTTAATAGGAAATTACATGACATTTGGGAAACAAAAGGTTACTGTATTTTCTAGACTATAAGGTGACACTTAAAAGATTTTAATTTCTTCCAAAAACCACAATGCACCTTATATATGGATTAATTCTGGTTGTGCTTAGTAACTGGGAATTTAGACTTTTTATCTCATGATTTTGACTTTTCTTTCTTTTCATAATTTCATGTTTTTTTTGCACTAAAACAATTATAAATTTTTTAAATTGTCATTATTTATAGATTACTTTGCTGTTATTTTTCTTGAATAAGACTTATTTTAAGAGTCTAAAATATTAATTATTCATTATTTCATGAGATATTTTGACAAGAAATGAGGAAAAATACCCTTAATCAGATGTATATTTGTCCCAGTGTGGAAGGATCTGAACTATTGACTCAATAAAAACTAAAGTTGATGCAGACAAATATTCCATATGTGACTTTGCAGTACAGTATATATAATATACACATGAGGATTCCATGTTTAGAATGATCTAATATGAGCCTTTTAAGGCGGTCCACATTGGTTATTGGTGCTGTTTTCCTGTTTTTAACACTCTTGGACACTTCCTCTAGTGTGTTTTGGGCTTAATTAGAAATGTAGTGTCATCATCATCAGCCAAGTGTGATGAGATATTTGATACACAATGCAGAATATTGTGACATTTTCACTTATTTTTCTTTGGAAATTAAATTTTTTACAGGTTATCCAGATATTTTCATAATTTAACAGTGTTATTTTCACTAAAACAATGACAAAAAATTGGACTTGTCATTATTTATAGGTTATTATGTTGTTATTTTTATTATTTTACTTCAATATGGCACCTGAAATACTTATTTTAAGAGTATAAAAATATTCATTATTCATTATTTCATGAGATATTTTGACAAGAAATGAGGAAAAATACCCTCAGTCAGATGTATATTTGTCCCAGTGTAGAAGGTTCTGAACTATTGACTCAATAAAAAACAAAGTTGATGCAGACAAATATTCCACATGTGACTTTGCAGTACAGTATATATAATATACACATGAGGATTCCATGTTTAGAATGATCTAATATGAGCCTTTTAAGGCGGTCCACATTGGTTATTGGTACTGTTTTCCTGTTTTTAACACTCTTGGACACTTCCTCTAGTGTGTTTTGGGCTTAATTAGAAATGTAGTGTCATCATTACCGTACACAGAGGACTCTCATCGGCCAATTGGCGCGTCTAATGTTGCCTGTATTTTTGAGTGAAGAGGATGAGGATTTAACTCATCTGTCCTCATGAGCATTCCTCAACCTGGTGTGAACGACCATCTTGGAACAGGAAGTGCTTGACGCTTGACGACCGATATCGCAAATGTTATTTCCCTCTGCGTCGGCGTTTCTGCTGAGAAGAAAATTAGACCTCATAAATGTTACCAAATAATATAATTGATTATTGATTATACAAGAAGATTAGGCCTCGTGTGCATGAGGTTTCTCAGCAGGAATTCACACTAGTTAGATCGAGGTCTAATGAGGCCTTATTAACGAGGGTGAAAAGATGGTATTTTCAGCAATTTGACCAAATGCCAAATAAATAATGTTTATGTTAGTGTTAACAAATGGGGTTTGAGTGAAAGTGACCGTAACAGAAAAACAACAGGGTGGTTTTTTTTTGGTTTGTTTGTTTTTTAAATAACAAGTAGAGGTGGTAAAAGTACTCAAGCTACAGAAAAAAATGACTGTGGTAAAAGTAAAAGTACTGTTTCAACTACTTAGCTGTAGTAAAAGTTAAAAAGTACAACTTAATTAAATGTAATAATATGCAAATATACAAAAGTAAACCTGTATTATTGTGATGTTTTGTTTTTTTTTTTGCCATGGATGAAATAATATTTATTTAACTAGGAATAATCTGAAAAAGTATCCAAAATAAAGCCTTTAAAAATGAGTTACTGTGTGGATAATGTGTTTGATCAGGTCACAGTACTAAGTTTAGTGGATATAGACAAGAAATGTAAGAAAAATTGGGAGAAAAATGTCACAATTGAGATAAAAAAGTCATCATTATGATATTAAAAATAGCCATAAATATTAGATAAAATGCATAATTATGGGATAAATAGTCAAAATTGTGTGGTAAAGAGTTAAAATTGTGAGATAAAAGTCACAATTATGATATAAAAAGTCACAGTTTCTCTCCTGAAAAAAGTTGTAGACATATGAGATTTAAACAAAAAATGCATAATTTAAGAGGGAAAAACTGTGAATTATGAGGTAAACTGTCAAAATTACAAGATAAAAAGTACAAATTGTGAGATAATATTCATAGAACTATAATATATTTAGTCATTTTTCCTCTGTTGACTTATTTTTTATACTGTCACATCTGTCTATTCTGAGAATGTAAGGAGTATAAAGTACAGATATTTATGAACAAATATAGGGAGTAAAAGTAAAAAGTTGCCAGAAAAATAAATACTAACGTAAAGTACAGATGCTTAACAAATCTACTTAAGTACAGTAATGAAGTATTTTTACTCAGTTATTTTCCACCTCTGGATTCCGATGAGATATTTCAACTAAAAATGAACAAAAATACATTTACATTTACAAGATTGTTTGTTTGTCTGTTATGTAAAACGTCTTTGAGTGTCCAAAAAAGCTCTATATAACTTTGAGGTATTATTATTATTATTATTATTATTATTATTATTATTATTATTATTATTGTTATTGTTATTGTTATTGTTATTATTATTATTATTATTATTATTATTATTATTATTATTATTATTATTATTAACATTATTATCATTATATTATTATTAACATAATTATTATTGTTATTATTATTAACATTATTATCATTATCATCATTATTATTATTATTATTATTATTATTATTAAGATTTAGATTTTATTTCTCGGTGAATTGGGGGTATTACACTATTAATAAAAAAAAATAATAAAAAAACCAAGTGGAGAATCAATGACTTACATGTAGAATGAAAGAGGAAAAAAAGAAGAAAAACGTATTTTTTGAATTGAACTGGAGGACGAACAGCAGTCGACCACTTTGTTAAAAATAACACCATTCTCAAAGTGTCAGATTGTCCATTTTTGATTAATTCCAGTTGAAAATCATGTGTGACCAGATCGAATAATACGGCAGGAGGCACTGAGTTTCTCATCTATTGAAGCTCAGTGGAATTCTGCTCAGCATTGATGTGTGAAGCGGACAGTAGGAGCTGTTATATCAGCCTTTTCACCAACAGTCAGATTGGCTTTTCTTCCCAATGAAAGAAAGCTTTTGTGCCCAGACGTATGCAGAACGATAAAGGTATTATGTAATAAATATGTAATTAGGAAAATTTAACGGTGGAGGCATGACCGTGTCTTCACGTATCAGTGTGATTCATATGCAAAAGTCTGGCATTAATTCAGAGCGATAATGAAAAGTGAGCTGTGGTGCGTGGTATCTATATCTGCCAGGTGTGCAAAGTTGAACTGAAATTGAATAAAAATCAATGCAAGAGTCATCATATGGCCCCACTGTCAAAGAATCACTGATCCGAACAGAATTCTGTGTGAAATGTATCAACAATCGATGAGGCTGTGAAATACAGACCTCCTGAAAAGTAGAAGGAACTCTGTCTCTGTGTCCTTGTGCTTTTGTGTGTCCATGCAACACACATCTGTCTAAGATATGGAGTAAAATCTATCTATCTATCTATCTATCTATCTATCTATCTATCTATCTATCTATCTATCTATCTATCTATCTATCTATCTATCTATCTATCTATCTATCTATCTATCTATCTGTCTATCTATCTATCTATCTATCTATCTATCTATCTATCTATCTATCTATCTATCTATCTATCTATCTATCTATCTATCTATCTATCTATCTGTCTGTCTGTCTGTCTGTCTGTCTGTCTGTCTGTCTGTCTGTCTGTCTGTCTGTCTGTCTGTCTGTCTGTCTGTCTGTCTGTCTGTCTGTCTGTCTGTCTGTCTGTCTGTCTGTCTGTCTGTCTGTCTGTCTGTCTGTCTGTCTGTCTGTCTGTCTGTCTGTCTGTCTGTCTGTCTGTCTGTCTGTCTGTCTGTCTGTCTGTCTGTCTGTCTGTCTGTCTGTCTGTCTGTCTGTCTGTCTGTCTGTCTGTCTGTCTGTCTGTCTGTCTGTCTGTCTGTCTGTCTGTCTGTCTGTCTGTCTGTCTGTCTGTCTGTCTGTCTGTCTGTCTGTCTGTCTGTCTGTCTGTCTGTCTGTCTGTCTGTCTGTCTGTCTTTCTTTATAGTTATAGTCACTATCATCACCGTATGATCTATTACTATATTAATAGGTTGTTTTAATATATTTTCTATATAAATTTTTACAATACCAATACATCTACTGGTCTATGAGTGTGTGTGTGAATGGGTGAATGAGAGGCTAATGTAAAGCGCTTTGAGCATCATGAAGGTGAAAAAAGTGCTATATAAATGCAGTCCATTTACCATTAACTACTTGTTACATACTTGTTAATGGTTTGTTCATCTACTAACTATTTGTTACCTATATGAATAGGTAACAAATGGTTAATAGATAGTGAACTGTGTATAAGTATTTTAAAGTATGACCTAAATATCCACAGGTATATAAATGTTGCATCATCCTCATCATCATCACCACCATCATCATCCTCATCCTCTTCATCCTTTCAAATCCACAATAGGACGTGTCTTTCTGTCTGTCCATCAGTGTGTGTTTGTCCTTCCATTCCCTCTGATCCCTATAATAATGCCACAAATTATCCATAACTCATAAAGTTTCTCACTATAAGCCATAATAGGATATAAAAATCGATTTATGTGCCCTACTTCATCAAATAAATGCCATTAACAGAAGCCATGGGTTGTACTATAGGATCTCCAAGGTAACGGTGGCCGTGAGCTGAAAATACAAGAGCGGTTTCTTGGTGTGAGTAACAAGAGCGTGGCCTGTGCGTGTAAAAACTACAGGTAGTTATCCTGAATAAGTTAGTGCTGTGTCAGCCTGGTGTGGACGACCCCTCCTGTGACTTCACACAGTTAAGCCACAGACGCCGGCTTTGACCCCACATAAAGGGATCACTTTTACTGCACAGCTCATCTATTTATGGACAGATCATTCATCAAAATCACTGTCCCACAGTGAGGATATGACAGCATTGGATTAAAATAAAATTTAAAAAAAAGACAAAGAACAGCAAATCGTAACCTTAATAACAGCTTTAGAGTCTCATGAAATTACATCCGATTAACCCATAAAGACCCAGCGCTACTTTTATATCAGCTCCCAAATGACATTTTCTCTACATTTACCCGTTCTTAAGTGATTTATAACCATTTATTATAATATTATCGTTTGTTTTATGTCATTTTATTTGCATTTTATCAGCTTAATTCATGTGTTTTCCTGTATTTAATTCTCTGATTATGTAGATGTTCATAAAACTCAGTCAATGCAAAGGTTATTATAATAAAATACAGAAAAAAAAATAAGAAAAAGTGACTTTTTCAACCAATATTTCACTAGCTGAATGTAAAAACAAGTCTTTTCATCTACTGTCATTGATTCAAATCCATTGTTTTTATTAGTGAATCAGTTCATTTAATTTCTTTCTTTTTGTTGTTGTTGTTCTTCAGTTTGTGGCTTATTTAATTTGCATTACTTATTTTGTTGCTTTGATACTTTTTTTTTCATTTTATTAATAACTTTAAAGTGTTTTTTCATGGATTTCGTTCCTTATTCTATAATTTAAAAAAAAAAAAATCTAATTTTATTCCTTATTTTTCACAATATGTTTTCAGCTTTACTCATTTTTATATATACATTTATGTTCATTTTAATTATTATTTAAGTGTCTCCATCCAAACTCCATGAATCTTATCGGTGCATCGTAGATGATGGTGTTTCCATGGTAACCACATAGCCTAACATCTAAACGGGTCACATGTGATAACCGCGAAAAGCCGACAAACTGCATTTAACACCAGTTATTTCCATGTATTGATAGAATTAACATGTATTAAACACTTTAGATCAGTCGATAGTTTTAGTTTCACATCTCTTTTGTGGTAAATATATATTTTTTAATTTCATTTTATTTCATTTTATTTCACGATACCCAAAATCATATACTTGTGTGTCCATTCCCAGACATATTAATACACACTTTAAATCACTGCCAACAAGAAGCAAAGTTTTACCAAGGTTTGCAAACTCTAATATCTCTGTGTTATTAAAATGACACTTTAACCCCCAGTGTAATAAAAGCTGAGGGGATGTGGCGGTAAATCTTCCGCAGCTGAGCCGTTACCCTTTAGGGCCGACATCCCTCTGCTTAGAAAAGACTCCGCAACAGCTTCCAGCCACCACCCCCACACACACACACACACACACCCCTCCCCACCCTCTGTAGATGTTGTTTTTTTATTCTGCTTTACTTCCTCTACCGACTTCTTTTCTTGACGTTTGGCAAAGATGCGGCCTTTTAAAAAAGATGTCACCGAATTAGCCTTGTCATTTCCAAGGATTTTCTTTCCTTCTTTGTACGACTTCTAACGCGCTCTAATCAATAGATAGAAAGTTTTACCTCCACCAAGGTCGAACAGTACAGACGCATTCACTCGTCTTCTTACCTTATCAAAAGACGCTCATCCTTTCTTTCTTTCTTTTTTTTTTTTTCGCTCTATTGTATCTGGGTTTTGAAATATTAAAGTCTATTCATGGAGGGTGTATCATGTCGGATTCAGCTACGGCAGGAACACAGTGTATTGCCACGCTGGCTTTAGTGTCCCTACAGCCTTTGGAGGTGAGACAGGACCTGGTGACAGTGAACATTGTAATGGAGACATGGAGCCAGTGTGGAGCCCAGCAGCACAAATCCTAAATCCAGCGTTTATCCCTTGTTTAGCCCCTACATTCCCTCTCTCAGCTGCTCCACAGGCAGCTTAGCCCCTGACTCTTCTTGCCACCTGACTGGGAGCCTGTGACTCCACTCATTCGAGAGATGTGGTGTATTGGAGGGTAGAAGAAGAAGAAGAAGAAAAAAAAACCAAACAAACAAAAAAGAAGACGCAAGGTGGGCCAGATCCCAGAGTAGGCATGGTGCCATCCTTTCCAGCTGGGCCTGTGCGCTGTTGCTGCTGCTGCTGCTGCTGCACTGCCTCCCTGTCCCGACGAAGGAAAAAATCTGCCTACGCCTGATAAGACGGCGCCAAGAATCACAAGGACGCACCTCTGAGTGCTCCGTGCCAGTGCTGCAGTTGTGGAATTAAACTTTTTAATTAGCGACGTACCCCCGTGCACCGCCGAGGGAGTGGACCGCTTCAGTCTTCCACTCAGGTCTTTCTGGTTGCCCACCCTCTTTTCACTTGATTAAACTCCCAAGAAGCATCGCGGAGCTCCGAGGTTCCAGTTACCACAGGAGCAATCATGTTTATTTCTCGTTTGAGTATCTCTTTAGATGCAAGCGTAGCCCAGTCAAATTAATTATCATCTTCCACAGGCGGAAAAAAGCAGCTCCAGAGTCTATACACAACAAACCGCTTCATGTCAGCGCTCTTCCATCATTAAACGTCAGGCTAATTATGACATTTATGGGTCAAAAGCGGAATTTTACACAGTTTTTACACAACAAGGATATTATTGTCACGTACAGTGGAGGAGAAAAGTTTTGCGATATTTTGCATCGCTGGGGAGGTTATTCTTTTGATCGTGACAGAAATGATTAAAGCATCCACATTAGTAGAGAGGAACTTTAGGACAGAAGGGCTGCCAAGAAATTCAACCATACAGTCACATGGTTTTATTTCAAAATATGCTTTTTGGGTAAAATATAATTTTTTTTAATTATATTTTTAGTAAATATTTCGGCCACTGGAGACAAATTTAACACTTGGAAATTCTACCTATGGATCCTATGAACTTTTTTAGGTATGTTAATTCACCTAACTTTAACAAATTACTATGGTAACAGCCATTTTGGGGTGAAAAAGTTTTAATAGTAAAACCGAAACAGATATTTACACAATTTTTGCACCATTCTTGTCCTAAAACCATCATGAAGTTTTTTTGGTCACTATGATGCAGCATAGAAAGTTTCATAACATGGAAAATTTAGGGAAAATCACCCCAAACTAGCTGTTACCATGGTAATTTGTTAAAGTTAGCTCAATTAACAGACCTAAAAAAAGTTCATAGAATCCATAGGTATCATTTCCAAGTGTTAAAAACAAAAATAAATACTAAAAATAAAATTGTAAAAAAATATATAATTTGAGATAAAACCATGTGGTTATAGAACAAACCAACACACACGTAAGGGAAGTGGTAGCCAATTGGAACTGAACACGAACAGGACCACCTCGAGCTCCGCCTGTGGGTGGGGACGATGGGACAACATATTAACAAATGAAGTGTAAACAAATGGACATTAGACTTTAGGCTGATGAATTGTGTATTCTACATGTGATGTCAATGAAGCCGCAAAAACCTAAAGCTGTGATGATCTGGACCTTCCCGATTGTTTCGCCTCAGTTTATCCTTAAAGCAGGACCCACCTGGGGGCTCTCAAAACGAACCCAGTTATCCTTCAGTTCAGCACTATCCCACACTTTGTTTCTTTTCTGTCCGTTTAAGTCACATGATTCACGCAAGAGTTAATTCTTTATTATATAACCATTGTTTTGGATGACTTTTGATGCTCTAATATATTTTTTTTTCAACATCCTGTGATGTAACTGGCGACATGTCCCATATCAGCTGGGATAGAATCCAGCCCACCCACGGGACCCTCCAGAGGAATAAACAATTATGTGAAATGAGCGAAAGATTAATGGAACATTTGAACAATTAATTTCATTAGATGTTCAGTAGCAGGATGTAGTTTTAGTATAAAAGAGATTGGGCACAAACAAAACCAAACAAAAGAGACTAATTAAGCTTTTTCTAACACAGAAACCACATCACCTGTTAAACGTCTCATATCTGTATTTATTAACATCACTTAAAAAAAAAAATAAAAAATCTAATTTGCTCTTTTTATACCACATTAGTCCCGATTCCACCAAGACCGGTTTCAAAACAAAACAAAACCAAAAAAAAAGAGCAACTATCTCAGCGTAGATAATTAGTACAACTATTACAAGACAATTCTCCAGGTTTCACAGTTCAGTTGTAAAATATTCTAATTTAGCCGAGCAGCACAGACAGCAGCGTGGAATTACATTTCAGGAGGTTTTTCTTTTCACTAGTGTTTTGGTTAAATGGAGGCGTAGGTTTTCATTGTACATTGTATAAAATAAAATTAAATTGAAAATTACTGTTGATTTTATGGGGGGAAAATGGCAGCTGTGGTTACCAGAACAATAGTGTAAAAACCACAACAAACTGTCAACATGTTTACAGAGTAACATGTAGATTTAATATAATAAACATATAGATTTAATATCTTAAACATGTAAATTTAATGTTAAACATGTAGATTTAATATCTTAAACATGTAGATTTAATATAATAAACATATGGATGTAATATATTAAACGTGTAGATTTAAAAATGTTAACATGTACATTTATAATTTTAAACATGTAGATTTAATATCTTAAACATGTAGATTTAATATAATAAACATATAGATTTAATATAATAAACATGTAGATTTATACTTTAGAAAAATATAACTGAAAAACTTATGGACAGAGTTTGATGACATTTTCAGGATGTGTTGTGGGTCTCACAAGGAACAAATGATTACTTTGAAATGTATTCTCCATTTACCGCAATGTAAAATTTCAAAGTGATCCAGAATCCAGGATCTCTTCCAGATCACCACCAAAATGTAATCATTTCCAGATCCTCCCATTAATAACTGACCCTGCAAATGTCATCAGGATCCGCCCATAACTTTTTGAATTATCTTGTTAACAAACAGACAAACTGGCAAAAACATAACCTCCTTGGTGGATCTATGTTCATTGAAGGGGTGGGGGTGGGGGGGTTGCACTCTTTTCTAGTTTCTTATTAAACAAAGCTGTAAAACTCTTGTCGGTCAAACATGCATCGCTGGGTCTCAGGAGGATATCGTCTTTTTTATTTTATTTTTTACAGTGTATTCAAAGATTAAAGATAGTTTTGATACTATTCTTTTATAACACGAGGATTATAGAAGAATTTAAACTACTTCATCCTTTTTTACATATAGAGAAAAAACTCAAAAAAACTCTTGAGTATTTAATGGGTAGAGCCAGTTCCTGCCTTTGGTCCTGCTCAGAATTCATGTGCTTTCCTTCCCTCTCACGAACACATTCGTCTCTTTCTCTTGCTCTGCTGTAGCTACACTCCGATGCTTTCAAGTGGAAGTCTATTTTACTTATGGTTAGAATTTAATTCACCATTTTTTTTCCCCCTTCTCTCTCTCTCTCTGTCTCTCTGTGTCTCTCTCTCTCTCTCTCTCTTCCATTGCTATGAAGTGGCCGTGGGTTATGGTTCACCATCAAGGCTCATATCCACTTTATTTCTGCGTCCATCAAAAGAACCAGATAAAAGTCGGAGCAGCTTTTTCTCTTTTGCAAGACGACTTAAGCTTGTTTTTTTTTTTTTTTTTTTTTTTTTAAATTTTTTCTTCCCACGACATGGACGAATTGTCTGAAATTGAAAGACGTAGCTTCGTGTCCTCAATTATTTATTTCTGTCCCCAAATAAAGTATAAGCTGGAATCATTTTATGCTCAAAGGGATTCACCCCCACCCCCACCCCCCCTCTCAAAAAAAAAAAAGATTATTTGCATGCAACTGAATTGCCGTGATGCGCTTTCCTTCTAGTCTACAGGAACAATGATTCTGTTTGGCAGAAGGATGGTTTACTGACGTCGTTAAATCTCTGCAAATAAGACTACCTCGGGACAAATACGCATGTCAATCACACTTGTCAAGATTCCAATTTTCCGTCCACATCTCCTGGAGCACTTGCGCTGTTCGTGTTCCTTATTGGCTGCGAGGGATGCGGTCTCATGACACAAGCTGATGCATTTGTTCAGTCAAAGGAAAAAACCCTGACAGGAATGGTCATGGAGCCAAGATACAGAGGCTGCTGGGAGTATGTTTCAAATGTGTGTCCATGAGCTGATAGGTGTTTCTGTAGTATGTTATGCCGGGGGATGGGGGGAGGGGTGGGGGTGGGAGTGTGTGTGTGTGTGGGGGGGGGGGGGGGACGCACACACACACACACACACACACACACACAAAAAAACCTTGGCTTCTCCCTCTGGTGTAACTGACATTATCATATGACTATTACTGTACAGTGGATATCTGCACTAACAGCATATGGTGTTTTTCTTCCATCCAGAAAAAAACTAAAATGTATTTATTATTTATTTATTTTTTTTAGCTATTGTTGGATTAAATTCTGAGGTGACCCCTGTTGACCCCTTTCGTAGACATGTGACTGTGTTAAATATTTGAGTGAGGTCAAAAAGCATGCTAGTTTTTATCACCCACAGCCCCCGACTAATGGTTATAATTATCTAAACCAGACTCAAGACCAGGTTTTTTTTTTTTTTTTTTTTTTTTGTGGTATTGGTCTTGTCACGGATTTGACTCTCTTTGGTTTTGGTCTTGTCGTGGTCTCAGAATGTATTCTCTTTCGCCTTAATCTTAATTCAGGTCTCGGCCTTGTCTTGGTCTTGACCTTCTTTGATCTCGGCCTTGTCTTCGTCTCGACTCTTTTTGATTTCGGTCTCGTTTTGATTCTCTTTTGTCTTGCTCTTGATTCTATTTGATCTTAGTCTTGTCTTGATCTGAACTCTCTCTGGTCTTGGTCTTGACTCTCTTCAGTCTTCGTTTTGTTTTGGTCTATACTCTCTTTGGTTTGGTTTTTGTCTTGGTCTCAACTCTGTGGTCTCAGAATGTATTCTCTTTAGTCTTGATCTTAATTCTGCTCTCAGCCTTGTCTTGGTTTTGACTCTTTGGTCTCAGTTTTGATTCTCTTTTTTTTCTTGATCTTGATTCTATTTGGTCTCTGCCTTGATTCTTCAGTATCAGTCTTGTCTTGGTCTCTTTGGTTTTGGTCTTGTCTCGGTCTCAACTCTGTGGTCTCATTCATGATTGTTTTTGACTTCGGTCTTGTCTTGGTCTTGACCTTCTTTGGTCTCGGTCTTGTCTTGGTCTTGACCTTCTTTGGTCTCGGTCTTGTCTTGGTCTTGACCTTCTTTGGTCTCGGTCTTTTTCTTGGTCTTGACCTTCTTTGGTCTCGGTCTTGTCTTGGTCTTGACCTTCTTTGGTCTCGGTCTTGTCTTGGCCTTGACCTTCTTTGGTCTCGGTCTTGTCTTGGTCTTGACCTTCTTTGGTCTCGGTCTTGTCTTGGTCTTGACCTTCTTTGGTCTCGGTCTTGTCTTGGTCTTGACATTCTTTGGTCTCGGTCTTGTCTTGGCCTTGACCTTCTTTGGTCTCAGTCTTGTCTTGGTCTTGACCTTCTTTGGTCTCGGTCTTGTCTTGGCCTTGACCTTCTTTGGTCTCGGTCTTGTCTTGGTCTTGACCTTCTTTGGTCTCGGTCTTGTCTTGGTCTTGACCTTCTTTGGTCTCGGTCTTGGACATAGCAGGCTCACACAGAAACAGGATCATCATAGACAAATATGATTTATTACAAGACATAAGGACAATATAATAGAAAAGAACACACATTTAATTTAACTAACCCTGACACGTTACACAAATGTCTTTTTTAAAATAAAATAAGTCTCTTTTTTTGAATGTCTGGGGTCGCCCAAAATTTGCGATGCTAACACGGGCAAAAAAAGGCGCTACTCTTCTATGTTACATCCAAAAGTCATTTTTTCCTGCCATGAATTACTTGTGTAAACCATTACTCCCAACACTGCAGATAAATAGTTTTTCCAGAACTGATTTGTCTTTTTTTAGGAGTGGGGGGTGGGGGTTAAACACCATTTATGTCGCAGATATCTGTCAAACCAAGTGCACGTGGTTGTCTTCATAACATCTCGAGCCCATCACCAACCTGACAGCCTTAATTCAATTATGACTGTGTGATGTGCTGAGGCTCTGGAGGTGTGAGCTAATTCCTCTGTTTACACCCCTGAGTCACTGTCACAAACAAAGACAAACACATTCATTGGCTTCCAGGATCTTGTTTGCTGTGATTGTCCCGTTGCTTTGAAGTTTCTCATCGCTTTATGTTGTTTACTTAGTCATACTCTTTCTCTCCCTGAAATCACCATGGGGTATTCCGTTAGAATAATTTTAGCACAGTATGAAACAATGTATGAGCTGAGTATTAGATGTGTAAACTCCTCTCAACACACTTCTTACATACAGTACAGACGCCGCTGTGCAGGATTGACTAGGACTTTGAAGCGGGAGCCTTCTTTCACTAAAATCCCAACTTTGTAAGGATGTTTTCAAACGTACTGCTGGTGTGTGTGTGTGTGTGTGTGTGTGTGTGTTACCAGCTCCCTCAGTTTGTTGGAAGTCATTAACACAAGCTGTGGCATTTGCCAGAGTCCCTTGAGACTTGGATTAAGCCATGAAATGCAAAAGGATGCTTTTAGGGATTATGCTAATTGCTAATTGCTGTATCTGGAGGTGATTGTTTTTTTCCTGGATAATTTGGATTATTGCTGATAGAGATTTAGCAGAGTGTCAACGTGTCCGGCCTTTCAAATAAGGTTGTTACCTGCTCTCATCCATGAACGCCAACGCCTCCCTTGTGTAGCTTCGGTACGTGATATATTGTCTTATGTTTATAATGCACCACATGAGTACACATGAGACAAACAACAGTGAATTGTGCTTCAGACAAAGAGAAAAATTGGTAACACTTTAGTCAAAAGAGTGCTTTAATGCAGCATTAGTGGAGCCTTATGCCTAATGGGAGGAATTTAGCTTGTTCTTCGTAGCCTGAAATCATTTTGTACCATTAAATACAGCAGGGTAATACATTGTAATGTAAATTGCAAATAGCACCAATCAGAAGAATAACAACAGGAAGAAAGTGAGCTATGTTGTTTGTGAAGTGCTGCTGTAACGTTTACAAACCCATATCAAATGGCAATTCAATCAGAAAACTATCCATAATTCTGCTTTTTATGGATACTTTATGGAATGTTTTTTTTTTTTTATTTTAATATCTTACCCACATACCTTTTACTTCACAGCAGCTTAATGTGTAAATGTATAAAGACGCATTTGGATGAAAAGTTTTTTATATAGTATGAATATGTTACTATAGAGAGAGAGAGCGAGAGAGAGAGCGAGAGAGCGAGAGAGAGAGAGAGCGAGAGAGAGAGAGAGAGAGAGAGAGAGAGAGAGAGAGAGAGAGAGAATGTAAGCATTATGGTTCAAAGGATCATATGACAGCATGTATTTTTAATTTTTTGTATACATTATTTATTTATTTTAATGAAATGTCCCTGATAATTGATATTGTTACTTGTTCAATATCGAACACATTTTCAAATCGATTAAAAAAAAAAAACCCCACAAGAACATAAATACATGAAGAACATACATTTAGATTATATTATATATCTATGGATATTATTTTAAACAATGTCCTCCACAAATGACATTGAATACATTTTGTATTTTAAAAATGTTACAATTATATAGAAGAACAGTGAGGTGCAATGTTATATTAAAGTGTTAATACAGAATAACTGCAAAGTGAAGTAGTAAACATGTAATTACAGTATTATTTATTTATTGAGCATTTTATTTGAGCAAGTTTATCAAATTATTTAAATATCCTTAAGTATATAAAAGATGTAATAAACACATCAGTAAGCTAACGGGTAAAGACGGAACATTTGAATTGTCCTCATAGCTTTGAAGCCCCCTGGTGGCTTAGAGGACCTAAGCCTTCGCCTAGTTCGCCTATAGCTAGAAACCTCTCTGCTCATTTATTCCAGATCTGCATTTGTGGTGAGCATATGGCCACAGTATGACTCTGATTAGCAGCCTTGTACCAAATATACCCCAGAGCCCCATTTCACCACAAACCTATATGCATTTAGTTCTGCAGATTTATACATGCAGCCATCTTGGCAGGAAAATCCAGCATGACATGAGAGTGTATTCTGCCCTTTTTGAGAAGGGGGTTAATCTCTCTTTCTTTCATAAAGAAACCTCAATCTTACAGTGGCCAGCATGTCTCATATGATGCAGCGGCCGAGGCAATAAATTGAATTAAATAAACCCATTAGTTACAGCAGCTACCTTCTCACCTCGGCCCAGATACACTTTCATGGTGAGTTGGTCCTTTATAAAGACCAGAGGACACAGCTTAAAACTACGACAGCACAGTGACCTTGAGTCAAAAGACAGAAAGCATGGCCTTGTTCATTACCCAAATCAATTAAGACAGCCTACTGTGCTACACAACACAGCCTCGGTGCGTTCTGCAGGTGTTTAAAAGTAAATGTATGCTCATTCAAAAATCAATTCATACTTAGGATTCTGCCTCCTCCTGTCTTGTAGACATGAAACAAACTAGAGGTCGATTAGAGTAGAAAGCGACTATTGGGAGATTCACCCCCGGCGTACTTAAAATGCATGGAATGAAAAACCCAGTGCAGTTCACCTATGGAAAAAAAGACACTGAAATAAGTCAAGAAACCTAATCTTATACAGCAGCCTGGAAATTTAGTAGATTTTGTGTTCACATCGTCCCTGGATATCCATACTGAAATCATTAAATCGTCTGTCTGTTGCATTCAGGAGTTATCACCTCAAGCATTATCTGATTTGGCTCCCATGGCGACCGAGAAGCAACTACTTCAGTAGCGTCTCAAATTAGTACTGGAAATACTCACCAATCTATAAAGATGGAAATGATGGCAGCAAATATGGTGGTCCAACCCCCCCACCCCACACCCCCTATGATAATTAACATATAAAGGGCCTCTTTATATGAGTTTTTCTTCCTGTTTAATTCTAAATAAAGGTTAATTCCTCTTCAAGATGAACATGTAAACACCTAATCCCAGTTCAAAATGACTATGAAACTTAATTCCGAGGAAAGTCACTAGTTTAATTCCGAATTCGACATGTAAAAAGTTAATTCCTTTTAACATTTATTCCTGTCGTTCTGCACATACACATGCTCCTGGTCTTGGTTTATTTTTATTTATTTAAAAATGTGATTTGGAACAAAATAAAAATAAACAAACTATAAAGAACAACGGACAATGAAACGTTTGTTAGAAAAGGAGTGGGAAGAACATACACAGATCCTTTTATTAATCCTTTACGGGAAATTTCAGTGCCAACATTTCAGCTTAAAAACAGCATATACAGACAAACAGCCATAATATATATATATATATATATATATATATATATATATATATATATATATATACTAGAAATAAGTGCAAAATTAAGAGGATAATAGTATAACAAACTGGTGATGAATCACTTAAATTAGGGGTTTCAAACTAATTTTCATCAGGGGTCATATTCAGCCGGATTTGATCTCCAATGGGCCGGAGCAGTAAAATGAAAACATAATAACCTATAAATAATGACAACTACACATTTTTGTCATTGTTTTATTGCAAAAAAAACCCCAGTAAATTTTGAAAATACTTGTAGAAATTATCCAAATGCAAAACAAGTTACATTTCATTAGAAAATAAGGACAATTTTAACAATATTCTGCCTCAATTAATCATTTGTCCATGTGTTTTATTATGGATCAGTTCTACAAAGACACTAAAGTCTCAGTAACAGAAGCAGAAAATGGTTCAAATTGTGTCTAATTTTCTTTAGACATCTCAGGTTGTTCACATTTATTCAGGTTATTCACATTTTATTCTTACAGGATAGTTTGTAAATGTCAATATTTTCATAATTTAATATTTTTGCAGTAAAACAATGACAAACATTTGAAGTTTTCATCATTTATAGGCAAAGAAAAATCTGAGAAGAAAATATGGAGTCATTTAATAACTTATTATGCTCTTCTGCATTGGAACCATTGGTGGGCTGCATTTGGCCCCTGAGCCGCATGTTTGACACCCCTGATTTAAGAGAACTGACACACTGGCTCCTTATGGGTTAATGGGAACAAAAGTAAAAACTCAACACATCCAGGTAATTTGTATATTTTAGGTACATTTCCTGAGACTAAACCTAAAATGTCTGTGTTCAGTTTGTTGTAAATGAGTTTGATGTGTGATTGACAGCTGTACTGACCAATCACAGTCCAGTATCAATCAGATACGTGACTAGAAACTAGTGGGTCGGCCGTGACAAATGACATAACACCAGCCTGTGACAGTTCGATTTGGCTTCATCAGAGGAAAGAGCGACATGGCTTCTGTCTTTATATACAGTAAAGGATTGATAACAAAAACATTCTTATATTGTGGAAAAAAAGTCTTAAATATGTCAAATGTAGGGCTACTAAAATTATTCATCAAATTCATCAAATTTTAACGCAATTAAAGTTATTTTGTCAAAACGGTGGTGAATAAACATGTTAATTATTCATATTTTTGTGTATGTTTTGGATTTTTCATCCTTTTTTTGCTTATTTTTGGCTAATTTTAGTGGATTTCAGTATATTTTGTAATGTTGTTTTTCTCTACATTGAGTTCAACTTCATTAATTTAAGATGTAGCATAGGTACGTTGCTAACTTTAGCAACGTACCTACGCTGTTCTTCTATGATATCGTAGCAGATTATGGCCAAGTGTTTAAAAACAATGAAGGGAAATCTACGTTTTCATGCTAATCTCTTAAATTAATGAACTTCAACTTCGTTTTCATCCACCGTCTACTTCTTCTTCTTCTTCTGTTTTATTTAGATGAACTTCTGTTTTGTCGTGGACTGAACTTGCAGTGTTTCTCTCTTGCAGTTGTTTTGGGAGTTTGCATGTTTTGGTATTCACAGTATTTTACTTTTGCATTTATTTTCGACATTTTTGCTTCTGCTTGGTTTCTGTTATTGCAGCATTTTTCTCTTGCAGCTTCACTTGTGTTGTATTTTTATGTATTTGTTTTATGTGTTTGTAGTTTTCGTTGTGCATCCTTCTTGCGTTTGCCTCCGTCGGCCACCTTAGCATGTAGCTTCATCTTAGTTTGCAGCCCCCCCCCCCTCTTTAGGGCCCCCACGGAGCTTGAAACGGAAAAAAAAAAAAAAAAAAAAAGAAACGGCCCTGTAAACGAAAGCTTTGACAACACGTCCACTGTCTTTGGATTTCACTGTGTCAGCTGAAAGGCATATTTGTCTCAGCAAATACTCAGCATTCATCGCTATCTGTTTTATTCATCTATTATGTATTTCTGTGGATTGAGAGTGACATTCTGTTTTTACCCTCAGCATATTGTAATAATTAATTCATCCTTAATACTATTATGCAGGCTACATGTCAGACCATATCTGCCTCTTAACACATTGTCTCCAATTAACATTTTCTAAATTTCAGATACAATCTGCAGAATACAAATGAAGCCGCTACAGCAGCTGCTAGCACTGTTGTTGTTGCAGCTTCCAGAAAATAGCTTTTTCTTAAATTTGTTTTGTAATACACCTCATCGTACTAGGAATAAACACACACACACACGCTCTGCACTTCCAGTAAACTCAACAAAAAGCTTGAGGGTTTGGAAAATTAATGTGCCATGATAATTAGTTAAGCAACAGAGCAATGCCAGGGGAAGGAATTTCACACCTTGAGTTTAATAATATATAGTGTAATTTGCCATGGTTGTATTGTTCATATGTTTTTATGACTGCATGCCAACGGCAGTTATGGCTGGAGGCGTTTTGTTTCCGGTGTGTCCATCTTTTTGTCCGTCCACATCATATTTTAAGAACAGCTTCAGGCCTTTTTCTCCAAATTTGGCAGAAATCTTCAGTCAGACTCCAAAAATGATTCATTTTTGCCTGTCAAAGGTTAAAGTGACTGTTTTCTCACAATGTGTGTTTTGGATTTAACTCACTAAATCAACCGGTAATCACATACAGTAGTGGAAAAAAAAATTGTTTTATAAAATTTCTTATTCATTTTCATGCCTGGTACAAATAAATGTATATTTTTTAGACAAATATAATGATAAGAACAAAAATAGCCCATAGTGTTTTAATTTCAGAGTTGATATCTGTGATATCATGTTTTTTTTAATAAAAACTAAAATCATTGCAGTTCTTACATCAATATCTATATCATGTGTTCTTTTATGTGTGTTTTAGTCACATTATATATACACACAGATTTATTTTTTTGTATCTTTATGATATGAAATCAATAAGCAACATTTTATACTTTCAGCACTTTAGGTTCTTGTTCATTTTAATGCCTGGTAATGAACGGTACAGTTGTTTGGACAAATATAATGATAACTGATAACATTCCTTTTTTTAAAAGAAAAAAAACCCAACAACAATAAACAAAACAGAAAAAAAAACACATTCAAATTTACAGAAATGCTAAATTTATACAAAACAAGTGGTGCCTGGCACAACAAACCCCGCTCCCCTCGTACACAGTTGACCTCATTTGCCCTATCTCTTATCATTGCGAAAAAACATTTTAGTTAGCCTAGCCGTGCTAGCCCTATTCATTACATGTATGGGTCTGGTCATGCTTCATAGTCAGGGGAGGCGGGGCTAAAAGGTTAACTTTCAAATCCTCTCTATGCAATTGGATGGTACTACAACCAATCAGCATTGTCACTTTGTTACACCTGCTCTCTGACTCTATACTTCACCATGATTCGTCGGTCAGTTTCAGGTAAATCTATCCAAAAGTAACTAGACTACTGCTGTAGGACATTAGATTTACTGTCGCTAGGGGCATCTACCGTGGCTAGGCTAATTTTTGGTGACTGTGACCAAGACCTTTGACCTACAGCGTACAAGAGATCATTCTTTTTAGTATGCTGCATATTTGCAACAGTAGGCATTAAGGGTTTAATGACTGTGACCTTTGACCTACATTCACCAACATTTAATAGGATCTATTCTGGACCACCTCACACCTTTCCTGAAAATTTCATGGAAACAAGTCCAGTAGTTTTTGTGTAAAACTGCTTAAAATCAGACAGACAGACAGACCACCATTGTATTGAAAAATGTAAAATACAGAGGATAATATTATAATAAATTGTTATAATTCAATAAAAATTAGAATACATAGATATAAAAAATCATCTTGGAACTGTCACAAAAGTAACAGTAGACGGTTATGGGTTAAACTCCCTCACATTCTTCACTCTATATACCCTATGAATCTGCATATAAATGATAGAAGCTGTTGTGTTCTTGTCATGTATAAATAGACAGATTATCACATACAGGGTAAATGGCAGGTACAGTGTATTTACTTCAAAATGCCTATTTCGTCAGTCTTATTACGTCGCGGTGTTTGTATGCATTGTACATCCTCGAGAGATTTAAGATTCAAGATTCACTTTATTGTCTCATAATGTAGGGAAATTTGCCTTGGGCTTCTACCTGCGCTGCCATCAACACAAACTCATTTAATCGACATTTGACGCACATATAGGAGGATTCCACTTACAAAAGACAAGATGTTAATTTACTCGGAATAAACACGAGACAGATGGATGTTTAAGAACAAAAGCAGTCCTCTAAATATGCCAATCCAGCCTGTGGGATGAATATGCAAAGTATAAAGAACATTTCGATCATAATAAAGGAAGGTCTCAGAGCAGCTAGATGTGTGATTATTCTGAAAAAATGTAATTTTTTTAACTGGACAATTTTGGTTTGACACGTTAAATATATGACTGAGGTGAAAAGTCTGATAATTTGGAAGATATTAGTATTATACAGTAGCCTGTTACAACCAGAACTGGTGGAGAAATGTTGTACAGTGTGGACGAATACACAAGAGAAGCATAAAAAGTACGACATCTAGAATATGTCACCCTATGGATCAATGTGTTACGTTTTTAGATATAATAATAATAATGATAATAATAATGATGATGATGATGATACTACGACTGATGATAATGATGATGATAATACTACGACTACGACTGATGATGATGATGATGATAATGATACTACAACGACGACTGTTGATGATGATACTACGACTGATGATGATGATGATAATACTGCGACTACGACTGATGATGATGATGATGATGATACTACGACTACGACTGATGATGATGATGATGATGATACTACGACTGATGATGATGATGATACTACGACTGATGATGATGATGATGATGATAATGATACTATGACGACGACTGATTATGATGATGATGATACTACGACTACGACTGATGATGATGATGATAATACTACGACTACGACTGATGATGATGATGATACTACGACTACGACTGATGATGATGATGATGATGATGATGATAATACTACGACTACGACTGATGATGATGATGATAATACTACGACAACGACTGCTGCTGCTGCTGCTGATGATGATGATGATGACGATACTACTACTACTAAGAATAATAATAATAAAAAAAATAGAACAATAAGAACCAGGTCATTTTGACCCAGGAACACCACGACTGTTTGGGATAAATGAACATATCACGAATGTAAAAAGTTGTTCCAGGTCGTATTCTAGCAACCCCCGCTGAAAAACATCATTGAGTTCGATAGACGTCACACCATAGAACGTTTAGATCCCAGGTGACGTCGCACAACGTTTCTGGCAGTCAATTAGTTAACAGTAGTTTTTAATCATTTCCTACACCTTCTGCAGGACACGGTGCATCTTCAGGATGCTCAGCGCCACTTCCTCGCGTCCCACCAGGTACATGATTGAGGGTAATTATCTTCACCTGGCATCGCAGGTGTAAACAGCGTTTAGATTACATGTTCAAAGTAAAAAAAAACAAGGATTGAAGGTTCAAGGAGCATCGATTTAGAAGCACCGACTTTCAAACCCAAACATTTACTGTATTTTCTGCTCTATAAGGCACACTGGACCAGAGGTGGTAAAAGTACACACATTCTGTACTTTAGTAGAAGTACAGCTACTTGTGAGAAAAAATACTCTGGTAAAAGTAGAAGTACTGAATCAACTCCTCTACTGAAGTAAAAAAGTACAACGTAAAAGTAAAACTGCATTTATTTATTTTTTCTATGGATGAAATAATACTTATTGAAGCAGGGAAAAACTAGAACATTTTTCAAAAAAATATACAAAAATAAAGCCTTTAAAAGTGACTTACTGTTTAGATTATGTGTTTTTATTGGAAAAAAAAATCTAAAGTCATAAATATGAAATTTAAAAAAGAGCATAATTATGAGCTAAAAAAAATCTAAATTGTCAGACAAAAAGTCTAAATTATGAGGAAAAAATTCTGAATTATGAGATAAAAATCAGCATTATGAGATTAAAAAGTCAAAAAAATATTAGATTAAAAACTCAAGACTATGAACAAAAAATTATAAATTCTAAATTAAAAAGTCGGAATTATGAGATTAAAGTAATTAGGTGTTTACACGGTCATTTTAAAGAGGAATTAACTTTTATTCTGACTTAAACAGGAAGGGGGAGGGGGGGTTTGTATCCTCAGATTGCTTTTCTACTTTTTTCTGTTTCATATATAAAACTATAAGGCGCATTAAGTGAATTAAGGGACATAAGTGTTATGGTTAGTGCATTATAACATGTCTGTGGATGCAGTGATGACATATTTTAACAGTCATATTCATACCAAACAAAGGCTAGCTGTAAAGATTGAAATTGTACTTGTTATTTTTGAAGTCATAATATTTCCATCTGTATTCTGATGGATAAAATACACACATTATATTTTATCCACGACTGGATTCATTTGAGAATTTACAAATATTTATGTTACGCACAACTACAGACAAATACACACAGGTATCTAATGTGTGGACATGAATATATTGAGAGTTTAAAAAAAAAAAAGTCAACATCCTGTCAGTTAAAAAATAAATAAATAAAAAGTATTTGGATTCAGTAACATGTGTCATTACACAAACAGCCTGATTAAATCCAGTAAAAAAAAAAAAAAAAAAAAAAAGTGGCGTCTGTTTCTTGACATGTGCTTTTCTTTCAGCTCAGACGTGTGCAGAAGCTGTGCGCATTATTCTGACTTCTAATGAGACAATGGGCTGTGCAGACATTTTGACATCACACAGCTTATTTCCCTTTTCCTGGATAAGTGCGACACAGCTCCTTTTCTACACCACTTCACTGCTGTGTTTTTGTTTCACCCAGTCATTCTTTGAAGAAAATTTTTTGATATGTGAAAGATTCAAATTTTAAAAGCACAGCAATGTCCGTCGTATGTTCCGTTTAAAAGTCAGAGGGATCATGGGGTGAAAATGAATATAATCGTGTAACCTCCTGTTGTTTTTGACGCAATTACAATAAAGAATGTCAGGTCTAAGAGCTTGGAGTACTTGGGGAAAAAAAAAAAAAAAGAAGGGGGGGGGTGGGAGTCCTCTTTGTGAATCGTGCGCTGGAGTATGAGAGAGAGAGAGAGAGAGAGAGAGAGAGAGAGAGAGAGAGAGAGACCATGAGTTGCTGCTGTTTTTTCTCTTTTTAAGCCATAATCAAAAGCCAGAAATTCAAGCAATTAGTTTCGCTATAACGTTATGAATTTCTATGATATTATTATATATGACCCTCCAGCACAAAACCAGTGACTTGGGTCAAATTTCAGAAATTCAGATTATATATTTATCAGAAAGTTTATTAAAAATGCTTCTATGACACTAATTCAACCAATCAGAGGCCGTCTTTCAACATCGCCCTAGCAACAAGGGATTTTGTTTACTCCAGAAGGCTTTGTTCTGAGGCCTCCCATTGGTTCAAATATATAATTTCATAGATTTCTATTTAAGGGTTGTCTAGAGGGAATCCCGATCTTTCCAACGGTACCAAACATGACAGGGAAATACCTAACGCTAGCGTGAAGGAAAGACGAGATTTGAGAAGATTTTTCTTTGTTTTAGTTTATTTCAGTCACAAAAATTACAACACCATCATTTCACTCAATGCTTTATATATATATATATATATATATAATAACACTAACGAGAATTTGTATTATTATTATTATTATTATTATTATTATTATTATTATTATTATTATTATTATTATTATTATAACATAAGAGGGGAAAACAAAGAAAACAAAACCAATATTTACCTGTAGATTATTCATCTTAGTCTAAATTTGTTTTATATTTAATTACTGTCAGAGTCAGTTGTTGTTCTTCCTAAAAGGCATCATTTGAATTTGACAAACACTCATAGTTAGACGTGTTCAGGAGACATTTTACTTGGATCTTATGCATAAACTTCAAATTCGATTATATTGACCCATATAATGTATTTGATGCTATAACTAGAAAGACTGAACCACTGGTTTGGTTTTAAAGCGTCACATATTTACTCAACAATAACTGTCAGAATTATAGTGACGTCACCTAAATAATTAACGTTTCTTTTGTTTCTGTTTTTTCTTCACTTTGTTGCCCATTTTGTTATTTTTTCTTCCTTTTGTTTTCAGTTCGTGGCATATTTAATTCATAATTCATATTACTTCCTAAGTTGATATATTCTACATTTTTTATTCATTTTATTAATTAGTTAATTTTGTTTTTTGTGGATTTTGTTGCTTATATTATTATTATTTTTTTTAATTTTATTAAATTTTATTGCTTATTTTTCCACATGATGTATTATTTGTTAAGCTTTTTATTTTTTATTTAATTTTTATGCTTAATTTATTTAACATTTGTTTTTAGTTAATTAGTTAATTCCAATGGAACAAGTGAAAATGATAAACCATCTCCTATCTGACCTTTAACTTCCTAAAATGATCTTGTCACTTGACAACCATCATCTGTGTCACTCGTCTCTCACCACTGGCTGTCATTCATTCGTTTTATGACGTTAGCTTCCTATTGGCTGCAGCAGAAAGTGGGCGGGACATCCCACTACACAGATGCTTGGATGTTTGTTGTGTTACTAATTTGTCAGTAGATCAAATAGTGTTATATGTGTGTGTGCAGCCTATAGTATGACACACATACCAGAGGAGGTGACATCCGGTTACCAAGGTTACGCGCCCCCAAGTCATATGTAATCCGTCAGAAAGTAGCATATATTCACACAGTGCATCCAGACAGATGCACCGTACAGTGACTGTTCTGTGTCTGTATAATGTGGAGTTTAAGGCAATCAACCGTATCATTCTTTAACCCGTAACCCTTTAACCCCATGTGTCATATTTCTCAAATATATATATATTTTTTAAGTGATTTATCACAACTTATGACAGTATTATGTTGTGTTTTTCAGTGTAAATCATCTTATTTTTTTATATTTAATTCACTGATCATAGATGTTCATAAAAGCTTAGTAAATTCAAAGGTTATTTAATGTAAAAATGTCCTTTTTTAAACAAAATATAGCATGTAATGTAAAAACATGTACTGTCATTGATTCAAATCCATGGGTTTTACTGGTGAATCATTTCATTTTATTAATTATTTCATTAGTTTTTTGTTCATGTGGTTATTTTTTCTTAATTTTTTTCAGTTTATGGTGTATTTAATTCATATTACTTATTTTGTTGATGCATTACACATTTCTTATTAATTTTATTCATTACTTAATCTTCTTTTTTGTGTATTTTGTTGCTTATTTTATGATTTTAAACATTTAATTTCATTTTATTACTTATTTTTCATATTATGTATTATTTGTTCAGCTTTTTCTTTTACTTAATTTTTTTATTTTAGTGTCTTCTTCAAAACATTGATAAATCATTGATTTACAAAAAGGGAATCATTGATAAAACTCCATGGGTTTTACTGGTGAATCAATGTTGTAGAAGATGACAGCGTTTCCATGGTAACTACAGAGCCTCCAAAAGTCCAAATGGGTCATATCTGATGATTATGAAAAGACAACAAACTCAGAGATGGTAAAAGTACTCACATTCTGCTACTTGTGTGAAAAAATACTCTGGTAAAAGTAGAAGTACTGATTCAACTCCTTTACTTAAGTAAAAGTAAAAAAAAAAAAAGTACAACCGCTCAATTGTAAGTAAAACTGCATTTTTTTTTGCTATGGGTGAAATAATACTTATTTAAGGAAGAAAAAACTGAAAATTTTCAAAAATTAAAAAAAATAAAGCTTTTAAAAGTGAGTTACTGTGTAGATGATGTGTTGTATTGGGTCATGGTACTCAGTTTAGTGGATATGGACAGGATATTTAGGAAAATTTCAAGTCATATATAGAAAATAAAAAAAAAATAAAAAAAAAAAATTAATCATGAGATAAAAAGTAAGAAATAGGAGATAAAAAGTCCAAATTATGAGAAAAAAGTTTTTAAAAATTATGAGAAAAGAAGCATAATTATGAGATTTTTAAAAAACAAAATCATGAGGTAAAAAGTAAAAAAAATAGGAGATGAAAAATCAAAATTATGAGATTAAAGTCATAATTATGAGATTAAAAAAGTCATAATTATGAAACAAGAAATAGATAATTATGATAAAAAGTCAAAATCATGATATAGTCAGTCATAATTTCTGATTCACGACATATTTTTCATCCTGTCACATTTGTCTAGTTTGAAAAAGTACAAATATTTATACAAAAATATAGGGAGTAAAAGTAAAAAGTTGCCAGAAAAATAAATACTCCAGTAAAGTACAAATACCTAAAAACTGTTCTTAAATACAGTAAAGGTTTTGTACTTGTACTTAGTTACTTCTACTTCTGGACAAACGACATTTAACACCAGTTATTTACATGTATTGAATGGATCTAAACTTATTAAACAGTTTCTATCAGTCGATGGTTCAGGTTAAAGGTGGATGTTTGGGGTTTTTTTTCTAAAGGTATTAGATTAAAATACAGAACAAATATGGTTTAAAGCTTTGTAGAGGATATATTTGGATGAATGAGAATAGGAGTCTGTTCCGTATGTGGAGGCAGTGTTTAAAGAACGCTGTTGGCGGAACGTAACAGCTCTGGGGATGAAACTGAGGTGACACACACACACACACACACACACACACACACACACACACACACACACACACACACACACGGCTATAAATGAGTATTAAATCTGTAAGAGGAAATGGTTTGGAGCAGATGGTAGCTGGTGGGGGTAGCAGTTTAACCAAACATATATCACATTACTGTATATTTTTGACCACTGAAACACTAATTAGGTCAATTTGCCTTGATTTATTTATCACATATGTTCATTTATATCTGCCTGCTTTTTATAATGGATGCATGTTCATATTTCTGAACAGTTTCTTAAATTCAGCTTTAGTTTGGGCTCATTATGCAAAGTGATTCACCTACGTAAAATTCATTATAACATGTTCAACTATTTTTTTTTTTTTTCAAATCAGAGAACCATAGTTTTGTTTTTTACACTCACACATACTTTTTTAATTTATACTATATATATTATTTATACTATATTTATACTATTAATTTATACTATATACTTATATACATATTTATTCTAGATTATATATTGTATAGTTAGTATATATAAGTTATTATAGATTCTATAGTTCCTACGTACGTTCTGTATTCTCATATACATATTTACTCGATATTCCATAGTTTGTATAGATACATTTATTCTATATTATATAGTTCTTATATACATATGTATTATATAATGTTTTGTTCTTATATACATATTTATTCTATATTTTCTAGTTTTCATGTGCATATTTCCTCTATCTTCTATGTTCTATAGTTTTCATGTGCCTATACCTATGTATATATTTTCTGTGTATATATGTAGCCTGTTTGTTGAACCAACTGCATTGAAATATTTGTTTCATTTTAAGTCTAAGAAGCCAAAACTTAGGTTGAATACTTATTTTAATTTTAATTTTATCAAATCTCATCTCTAGCTATTTACACAT
The DNA here is from genome assembly GCA_020466265.1 of Siphamia tubifer. NCBI lineage: Eukaryota > Metazoa > Chordata > Actinopteri > Kurtiformes > Apogonidae > Siphamia > Siphamia tubifer. Next base: position 34,898,578 of record CM035790.1, read on the forward strand.
ACTGTATAGATAGAAACATATTGTTAAAATCAATAAAGCGATTGCAGAAGTCATAAATAAATGTCATAATATTGACATTTTCATTGTTTCGTTAATGCATCAATGTTCCTCCACGCTATTAGAACTATATGCGTCATTAAATCCCATTAAGTGATGATCCTGCGGTGGAAAACTTGCAGATGCGATTGCGTTTTAAGGATGAGCAGATGCTTGGGTGTTGACTTTATCTGTATGGAGGAAGCTCCTGGCTGTGATTCTGTTCTGTTTTTTCTCTCTCTTGCTACTGTTGTGGTTTGTTTTGGAGCAGGTTCAGCGCCTTAGCTAGCCCTTTTATTACTGCAGTCCCTAATGCTTTGATTTAATGCACTCTCAGAGGTCAGATATTGCGCTGGCAGCCACAGACCACTTCCTTCAACACAGCCACATTAATAATAGCAAATAAATCAGAGCACGCTGTGAATTTCCTCACTTGTATATCGCAGCTATTTGCAAACGCTTTGGGGAGATCTTTATTACACAGATGAGGTGTGTGTTGTCAAACCTTTGTCTGTTTACACCCTGACCCTTACTCTAAATATATGTGGTCCGTGTCCAAATTAATTAAAGGTGCTATTCCCACCTGCGTATTTATTTCCTGTGTCCTGGAAAAAAAAAAAAATAGAAAAAGAAGATTCATAACAGCAGCATATGTTCCTCTTCCATCTATAATAAAGAACATGTTCTGGTGTAACATCAGTTTTGGCCACTTTGGGTTTGTTTAAAAAAAATAAATAAATAAAAAAATAGTTGCGTCTGGTTCAGTCAAATACATAATTATGTCTAGACAGTCATCGTAGACCAGTGATGCGTGACTCAAAACGCATAATAACAATATCAAGCATCTGCAAAATGGATCCTTTTCAGCCTGATAATGACTGGGATGCTAAAGGCTGGAACTAATAAAGGTGTGTGTCCGTGCGTGCGTGTGTGTGTGTGTGTGTGTGTGTGTGGATAAAAACATGTACAAAGTTATTGCACCAAGGGTTGTGCCTTTCAAAGGTGCACAATGGTGTGTCTGGATCCAATTATTACAAGTGCCACAATGAATACAATACAATACAATGCAATACAATACAATACAATACAATACAATACAATACAATACAATACAATACAATACAATACAATGCAATAGAATACAATGCAATAGAATACAATACAGTAGAATAGAATAGAGCACAATAGAATACATTACAATTCAATACAAAACAGCACAATAGAATAGAATGCAATACAATACAGTAGAATAGAGTGCAATAGAATAGAATACAATGGAATACAATACAACATGTATGAAAGTGGGACAGACAAAAGACAAAGCCTTTCATCCTTTGCTATAGTGTATATGGATAAAATGAATTAACAGAAGTATATTTTCTCCTTGGCTGCTCATTAACTGTGATACCTAATCTGTTTCAAATGGGGAAAAAAAAAAACAAGTAAAATGAGCCTTTGTCAGCCTGCAGTGTGGTGCCACACATTCGCCTGCTTTCAGCATCATACGGATCCGATTTCTGTTAAATCATCCAATGATACGGATGTGGTCGGACAGAAGAATTATTATTGTTGTCAGTGTGTGTTTATCTTGTTCCTGCTTGGTATAATCAACTTTACCCAGCGAGCACCTTTTCCTTTCATTCATGTACAAACGTGGCATCAAAACCATTACGTGTCTTTAGAAGATTTGACAAGAAAATGTGGAATAAATACCACATATCACTGTCTGTTTGCAGTTTAGAGATAGTTCAGAGGCAAACTGCTTCAAGTCATTACACTGAGGAAATGTGTCCGAAAGGATTTTTCCAAAAAAAAAAAAAAAAAAAACTGAACCAACTGGAGATGAAATGAGAAATGACAGCAAAAACTATCGTAATTCTTTCGCCTTCGTTCAACTTAGATTTGGATGAAATTGTGAAAACCAGTTTTGGCTGCGGTCATGAATCCCCCAGTCCTGTCCTGCTCTGCTAGTTGATTTTTTTTTTTTTCTTTCATATTATTTATTTATTTTTCCTCTCCCCCCACTGTCTGAAATCAGCAGCAAATACTGAATCACTTAGGTGAAGGTCTGCATGTGCATGTGGAAGATAGGTTCCCTATTTCAGGTCTAGATGCATCAGGCACATGAGGGAGAAGGTAAAGCTCTTGGCCAAGCTTCTGTCAGGCTTGTGCTTTAGAGAATTGCCTGAGACTAAATAAATTTAAAAAATGCACATCGGAATAAAACACACACATATATAGTACAGGACAGCAGGTCCGTGCTTTACATAGGCATCCATATTGTTTATGTACCATTAATCTCCTGCTACATTTCCCCTTCACTTTTTACATGAAAGCATAAATTGCTTCAGGCTACTCTCATGCAACAACAGCGTTCACTGTCCACACTGCCACAGAGGAAAGGCAGCCACCGTTTTCACAAAAGACTAACTACTCCCCAAGAGCTAAATAATGAGTCTAGGGTTGGGGGGAAACGTATAGGACACCGCTGTTCATGGGTGGAGTCATTTTATCATGCATAATTATGATGCTGTGAGAACCTCTTTTGCCTGGAGAAGAATATTAATTCCATCTTGTTCTAGAACTCAGGCTGTTGATTACATGCGCGAACAAAAGCGTGTCTTTTTAACGGTAATAAAACACAATCAAAGTCACCGTTGGCGCTTAACACAAATGGAATCCGTGGAGAATACAGTACGTGCGCACGTGGCAAGACGGGCTGCGACGTCTTCTATACGAGAAGTCGACGCTTCTGTGATGATTCATTCTTTTATCAAGGAAAACCAAACATGTTACTCTGCCCAAGCGAATAATCAACACCATTAGCCATTCTATTTTTTCTTCCCTTGCTATTAAAAATGAACAAACCCACTATAGCTGCAAAACTTGGCAGCAGAGGTTTCATCTTGATTTGCTGGGGAGCCAATAAAATGGCTTGGCGGAGGCGGGCATTCTCTCAGATGTTAAGAAGCATGAATTATGCAGCAACCTGCTCGTCTAATATTTATCACTATATGTGATATGTTTTATTGTATACGGGGAAGGGATGCGTAATTGCACGCTGTAGATTTAACCCTCCTGTTATGTTCATTTGTCAAAAACAACAATGCTGTTCCTGGGTCAGTTTGACCAGCTGCATCTTTAATTATCCAAAAGATGTCTGAAAACAACAACAAATAATCCTAACAAACATTGTTAAGGACTGTTGGGCGGCTGTGGCTCAGTTGGGACAGTGGGTCGTCCATTGACAACATCCATTGGTTGGCGGTTCACATCCCAGCTCTGACTGTATACATATCAATGTGCCCTTGGGCAAACTACTGAAGCTTAAATTAGGTTCCCAGTAGGTCTGGCAGCAGGTGGCTACTGGTGTGTGTGTGAATGTGAGGCGAATGTAAAGTCCTATGAGAACCATGAAGGTGTAAAAGTGCGACAGTATATAACCATTTAATATTCCATTACTAACTGTAATGGTGTTCCTTAAAGCTTAATTTATACCTCCAGAACTGGACGAAATTCGTCTTTCCATTCCTGACGTTGCTGGTATTTATACCTACACACACGTATTTTGTGTTGATATTGCACATATTTCATGTTGATGTTGCACATATTTCATGTTGATGTTGCACATATTTCATGTTGATGTTGCACATATTTTGTGTTGATGTCACACGTATTTCGTGTTAATGACGCACATATTTCGTGTTGATTTTGCACATATTTCGTGTTAATGACGCACATATTTCATGTTGATGTCACACATATTTCGTGTTAATGATGCACATATTTCGTGTTGATGTTGCACATATTTTGTGTTGATATCGCACATATTTTGTGTTGATGACACACATATTTCGTGTTGATGTCGCACATATTTCGTGTTGATGTCGCACATATTTCGTGTTAATGACGCACATATTTCGTGTTGATGTCGCACATATTTCGTGTTGATGTCACACATATTTCGTGTTGATGACGCACATATTTCGTGTTAATGACGCACATATTTCGTGTTGATGTCGCACATATTTCGTGTTGATGTCGCACATATTTCGTGTTAATGACGCACATATTCCGCTGCCAGCACTAGTTTGTTGGTTCCTATGGTTGATTCAGTCGAGCTGCTGCTTCATAATTATTAGAAAAATTTATGCAAACATCTCATGTAGTATCTGTTCTAACATGTTAATAGTGAAATGAAAGCAAAACAGGAAGTGGATGTGATGTCTTCTTCCAGTAGATGTCCAGATGGTAAGTGGCCGTTCTGTCTAATCAGAACGCTCTGTACCTTCAGCTCTTAACTACACTGGAATACAACCATTTTCACAGAAACCTTTATTCAGAATTAACAATTTCATGTAAACACGAAGGAAATAGAATTATTTTATTCAGAATAAATAATTTGGAATTTAAAAACGTTATGTAAACACATCACAATATATGTCAGATGAACCGTTTTCGTATTATATGTTGATTACACTTATTAAAACTAGCAGAAGAAGATTTATACTGAAAAAAACAACAATTTTTAACTAGTTTCCCCTAAATTTAAAACAGGTCAATTTGACCCATAACATTAACTTTTTTCAGCTCTTCTGTTAAAATAATCTCATTACAACTCTGCTGTTGACATAAGTGGATGCTAAGAATACAACCGGGAGAGCAAGAGTGAATGGATCTTATGTTTTCTCTTCCATGCTCAACTAAATTATGCACTGGAGCATTGTTTATCCATCAAACCAGGCCCTGTTCCAACAATCCACTCACAAAGAAATTCAGAATTAATTGGCAACACCAAAGTGGAAACGCAGCAAACAGACAACTTTCTCCCTCTGTCCATGATGCAAATAATATCCAGTCAGGGAAGAGAACTCGCTGTCTTTTATGTCTCATCCCTTCGGTTCTTATGCCAAACTCAGTTGCTCTGTGGAGTGTTTAACCTCTCCACCCCTGGTTCCCTGAGGCTCTGGCAGGAATATCCTGACTGAAATGAATGCGGTAGCGAGCGGCGATTGAGGAGGTAAATGAAGGATTGTGAATGACGGTCAGATAATTGGGGTCTGCTGCAGCGCTCTGTCCTCTCTCTGATCTGGGGACAGAAGTGAAATGGGAGTCAGGAAAGAGGAGAGTGGCAAGGCTTAGTCAGCACAAGAACCCATTTGATCTAGGAACACACACACCCTCCTACCTTCTGCTCTTATAATAGCCTCTTAGTACATTCTTTAAGTGACTAGCTCAGATATATTGCGTGTGGCTTACCTGTTTTGAAAGTTACTCTCTTGCACTGTGCTATCAGCGGCCCCAGTGGAAAGTGCTCAGGGATGGGAGGGGTGGAGGGGTTAGGGGGTGGAAGAAGGGAGGGGAGGGGGGATGCTAAGTGGTGCACCTTGGCTAGAGCCGTGTTTACCCACGAGCCACTCGACACAGTGACACATGCTTTCACTTTGACTAATAAATCATTGAAGGTCTGATGTGCATCGATGGGAATGCAGTGTCACTTTTGATACTTGATTAGCATTTCTGTCACTTCGCCTTACGTTTAACATAACTCCAGCTGTGCGACTCAATTCACACTGCCCATGGGCACGGGCGTGACGAGTGACAGCCTGTCGTAGTAACACTTAGACAAAACGGTGTGACTTCACCGAATATTTAAGGAAATAATAAGATCCATTAGAAGAAGCGCTAGCATCTATTCTATATATAACACTTATTATTGCACTGGGGTTAATGTTTATTCAGTCGACCATGGGTTCTGGAGCCTGGACGTCATAAAATGCAATTCTAGTGCTGATCCATAAACACACACACACGTTTCTAGATCTCATAGGACTTGTAGGTAAAGTAACCATTGGGTCGTGACCATAAACACATTTTTAACACATAAATAAATAAATACAAAACAAAATAGAATATATATATATATATATATATATATATATATATATATATATATATATATATATATATATATATATATATATATATATACATACATATATATATATATATATATATATATATACATACATATATATATACATACATATTTCGTTTTGCACCTATTTCCCCCATGCTTTATGGGGACTTTCAGAAAAAAAAACAAAAAAAAAACGAGTTAATATGTTTATAGGGGATGTCATTTGCATACTTCACACTGATTTAGATTTTACTTGTGGGGACCTATATTTTGGTCCCCATGGTGTCAAGAGTTCTCCATGGAGTGACTGTGTAAAAACAGATAAATGTCCCCATAAAGATAGAAACACACACACATATAGTTGTCATGCATTGCGGAAACAAAATAAACAAAATATTAATTCCACAGTCAACTTGACTAAAAAAAGATTAAATAAATGCTAAAAAACTGACAAAGAAAGTCCATCAGTCACATAAAATATTATAAAAATGATATAATACAGTAAATAGATACTTAAAATAATGACTGCATATATCAATAGACATCTCACTTCACAGTAACTGCACATAAAGTAATTATTTAGCAACATTATTTATTTCATTATCGTAAAAAACAAAACAAAAACTGATTCATACTCAATCTCATACCATTTTTTTATCCATCAGATGACAATTGCATGTTTCTTTTGCCGTATCATTCCACTCATAGACATCAAACTTTGCAAAAAATTATCCCCCAGGATTAGCATTACGAGTGAACATCCGGCCCGTTACGGCATTTACACGAAGAGCGGTTGAACCTTTTAACCCTACTGCATGTTTAACACACATACTGTAGTTCTATTATAGACTTACTGATCACAGAGCCAGTAATGTGGAAATGCATGAAGTATATGATATTATATTAGGTAGCGTGCAATATGTAGCCCAACCTTCCCTCCCCTCCCCCCCACCCCCCACCACATCCACCCCACCCAGAATATTATGCAAACAGTGTGCTTCTGTACAGATAGGGGAATTAGCATCCTGCCTTAGCGTATGTTAACCTCCGCTCAGCTCAGTCCTCCCCATCTGTCAAACTCTACTGTTGCCGTGTTCAAAAGAGAACAGTGAAGGGGACAAAATCTGTCTATGACACCGGAAAATACAAATACACAGCCTCAGCCTGGCTTTTTCCACCCAATAATTATGATAAGAATAATATCAATGAAAAAAAGGAACACTTCATCCTACTTTTGCTAAAAATATCAAATAAAAAGTACTTGAAAAGAAACCAATAATGAGTGTAAAATCTATCCCTTTCACTTAAATTTGGGAAAAAAAATACAAGTTAAGATGTGTGGGTTTTTTTCTTTTGTTTGTGAGTATTTTTTATTATTGTTTAGACATGAAAAACAGTGCAATTTATTTTTACTGAAGCTATACCCTAAAAAGTGTGACTGGGCTTAATTAATATTAACAAAATATACGTATTCTATTAAACTCTACATGGGAAAAAAAAACACTTTGCGCAGTTTGGTATAATGTTATGTCGAGTTAATGTCATTTTAATTATTTATCAATTGCATTTTACTCATTTTTGTTTGAATAATATCAGCTGAAAATCACTAAAGAAGTTGATTATATTTTATCAGTAAAGTCGACAACGTATAAATAAATATCATCCAGATATTTAGGAATATGAATATGTAGATATATATATGTATGTTGCATATTTGCAACAGTCGGTGTTAATGGGTTAATAGGTTTGTTCTGGACCAACTCACTATTTTTCAGAAAATTCATGTAAATTGATCCATTCATTTTTGTATAAAGTGGGGGAGGGTGTGCAGTAATTATCAATATAGTACTTTTTAATATCGATTCAAATTAAATATTGCGATATATTTATTTTTCATTTGATTTATTAGATTTTCTAAACATAAAAAAAACAATAATAATAATGAAAAAGAAAATGTACATTAACAAAACAACCAAGCATGTATAAAAGGAGTGGGTGGAAGTTAACACTTATAAAATCCCACCCCTTCTCATTGTATACCCTTCCTCCAAAAGAAAAGAACAGTAGATTTGGTAACTGTTTCCAAACCATACATACATATAACATAAAATGAAAACCATACACAAGAATAAATACAGAACCAACAACAACACTCAATAATAATAATGTATTTGTGGAAAAACACAAAAAAATAAACCAAAAAATAAAAATAAATGAAAATAAGCTGACACTAATAACTCAATATGGATCCAGAATGAGCCACTGTGAACAAAATAAATAAACCTAAAGGAAAACCTTCACACCTCCATCTCATTCTCATATTGTAGAAAGATATATCGTTTATATTTTGTTTTAAACTGATTTAGACTATGACACTGTTTAAGCTCCTCCCCCAAACTGTTCCACAATTTTACCCCACAAAATGAAATACAAAATTATTTCTTATATGCAGGACTGATATTGTCTTACATCCATAATTGGTGCGTATGGTGGCCAGGTTTTAGCCCACGGGCCGCGAGTTTGACACCCCTGCTCTGAATGGAAAATATTCAGATTTATTTAGACTTTTGAAAAGATCAGAGTTTATATAGTTGTGACCTTGGAATTCAACTACAGTTTAATTGAGGTAAGTGCTTGTGCCACATTCTCATGCACACTGTTAATATGGTAATGGAAGAATATGTTAATATCCACCTTGATTCTTGTCCTCATTCATCGTGGCTGCAGTGATACCTGTCTGCGCTAATGCACGCTGCGTCCCTCCTGATAGAGGCCGGCCTGACCGCTCACTGCTAACACTAACGCTGTCAGGGCACAAACACAGGCAGGAAGCACTTAACCCTTTCACACTGAACTGAAAGCAACAAAGCAACACAAATCAGCATTCATTGTTGTGGTGATTGTTGGTGCTTAGTGGCTGAGTCGCTTGTGCAGCTGCAGACCTGCTGACTCCAAGTACAGTCATAACAAATACTATTATTACGACCAGAACTCACAGAAAATAACAAACAGGAAGTGTGTTTTCGTGATATGGGAGTGATTGTACAGTGAATCATGACTGTTTCCATCAGTTCCTCTGGTGTAAATATCAATAGAATATGTTATGTACTCAGAGGGGTCAAGTTAAGGCCTCCGCATGCTATCGCGTAACATGTCGCATTTAACTTGTCATAGATATTTGTAATTTATGTCGGTGCATAAATTGACATAAATTTATGCACTGACATAAATTTGACTGACTGCCGCAGTGCAAGGGGCACTCTTATAAGCTAGAATTTCCCACCTGCTCCTTTTTGACATCAGGCCCTTTCGTTGTCGAACAAACCTTTCTCGCAGATTCTTCCACTTCCTCACGCACTCAACCGAATCCATCTTCACATCAGTCGTCTTCAACAATGACGCTCCTGGTCACAAAACAAGACGGAAAACTACGTAGGGAAACGGAAGTGCATGTGGAGTGGATGTAGAATGGACCAATCAGAGGCCTCTTTTCTTGTCTTCTCTGCGACATATCTGCGACACTGTCTGTGGTGGGTTAAATTTGTTTGGGAGCTGCAAGTCTCTGCGATCGTGTCTGCGATGTATCTGCGACACTTCACAGACAACTTGGCTTCTGAGCATAAATCAAACATAAGTAAGGGGCAGTTTACATGAGGATGTCGCTAAAAATGACTAAATATTTTATCATAAATGCCTTTGCTTTATAGCATAGCCGCGCTAGACCCCCCTAGCGGCAGCAAATCTTATGTACTACAATAATAGTCTATTTACGCTCAATGTAACTTTTGACTAAATTTCCCTGAAACTGGTCGACGAATCACGGTGAAGTATAGTGTCAAAGTGACAACGATTCAGAGAGAAACAACCATAGAAGAAGAACAAAATGGGTGGTGATTTCCTTTTATCAAAGATGAGTGAAGAATGTGAGAAAACGTCAACAAACTTTCAATTATTTTTTACAGAAGTGACAACAGTCATTAAGCTCCATAATCCACCATTTTGTTTAGTCATCCGTAACTTTCTCTGGACTCCTCCCTGAACTTTCTGGCATCTAACTACGTCATCGCTGATTGGTTGTAGTACCGTCCTATTTAATACAGAGGATTTGAAAGACAACCTTTTAGCCCCGCCTCCCCTGACTATGAAGCCTTCCTAGACTTATACATGTAATCAATAGGGATAGCGCAGTTAGACAATTTCCTTTACACAATAATTGCGTTTTTACAGGTTGAAAACACAAAAATCTCCAGAGTGGAAATCGTGAAAACTATCCACTGTTGCGTTTCCATCTCTAGGCTGAAAAAACTAAAATTATTGCTGTTACACACGCACGCTGACGAGGCAGCGTTCTATCACAGTACCATGTAACAGCCTGCCATTCTTATCTGTATGCATAAATGTAGAGAAAATAATCATCTGGGAGTCGACACAAAAACTGTCCTAGCTCTTTAAAGGTTCAAATATATTTAGTTTTGCATTTAATGTATGTATATTTCTCCATTTCCAGTGATCAAAGAATTGCTTAATTAAACAAAATTAGCATGTGAAGAGCATTGATGGTGCTCCTTCCATTATTTTGCATAGTCTTATTGATACATCTTCATGACTAACATTGTATAACATTTGTAAAACCAAAGGCCAGTGTTCAGGCAGCTTTTTCTTTGATGAATGCATGCGGTCTGAAAATGTTTGATCATTATGGTAACTTTGATTCTGCATTGTTATAGGACTTCAATGGGAGAGAAAAAAAAATCCTCCTAAGAAACAGTGAGATGATGAATGTGTGGAACCCAGTTTACCATGGCAACGGTAAACTGACTTTCTCACTCAGATAGCCAGCTAATCAAAATCAGCTCTTGACACTGCACAACAGATTAGCCAAAGACCTACCCTTGAATCAAGGAAAGTAATGAGTCTCGCTGTCTGCGACATTATTCAGCTGAAGAATGTTCATGTAATTTGCCACGCTGTGATGGAGGGTAAATAGGGTTGCATATGAATGCAAAATGTGCTGAAAATCCAAGGAATCTCATGTATTGTGCTATTAACTGGGGTGTATTGGTGTGTAAATAGCTGTGTTGTCAACTACATTTCTCATATTTTCCTTGACACCTGATATTGTGCATAATGAGATTTTCACTCACTGTAATTCTGGAATAAAATGACTTTAATCATACTCTTATTTTGGGTTATGCAGCCTTTATCTATTGAAATCCTCATCTAAAAAGATATTTTTTAGCAAAATTTCAAAAAGGATTTTATTAAGAAATTGGATTTACTGGTTACCTACAGTCACAGAAAAAAATATTAGACCATCAAAAGTCATCAAAAACATTTACATACTGTATATTGTTATATATATTTAACTTTTTGGAAACAAGGTTAAAATGTATAACTAAAATTATACATTTTAATCACTTCTTGCTACTTAATCTGGAACATATGTTTAACACAGTGGCAGAAAAAAAAATTACACTATATAACGCCATAAAAATAAAAAGTTATGCAATCACGCACAAACTAATGTCTGTATCATGTGACTAAAACAGACAGAAAAGAAAACATAAGCTACATTTCCATTACCTTTAGTAATTCACAAAATGTAAATAGTGCAAATTTTGAAAATACACTCAAAAATTAATAAATAAAAGGTTTTTACGCTTTCATGAGGTGGTTTTTCAGATGTTTCAATATTCTAATATGTGACCCTCCAGCACAAAACCAGTGGTTCAGTCTCACAGCAGTAGTTCTAGCTATAGCCTCAAATACGTCCAAATTATCAAATTTGGAGTTTATGCATAATATCAAAGTAAAATGTCTCCTGAACACTTATAACTATGAGTTTCTACTACTTCAATGTGTGCTTTTTAGGAAGGACAACAACTGGTTCTGACAGTAATTAAGTCTAAAACAAAGATAAATTAACTCAAAACATGGCTTTACTTAGCGCTGGCGTTAAGTATTTCCACATCATGTTTGGTACCGTTGGAAAGATCAGGAGTCCCTCTAGACAACCCTTAAATAGAAACAACTTTATTTTAGATTACATAAACATTTAGATTTGATTTGATTTTTGATTGATTTAATAGATTTATTTCGAATATGAATGCAAAAAAATAAAAATAAAGAAGTAAACAAAATAAAGAAATAAAAATACAGCCGAAACAAATTTTACAAAAAAACAAATACAAAAATACTACACATAAACCATATTCGAAAAGGAGTGAGAAGAAGCATTGCTTATGAACTCCCACCCCTTTTCCCTAGAAATTAATTACAATAACAATCTTCCAAGTCCATACGTAAACACACATTCATACATATATACATACACATATATGCATACATGTACACATTTATCTTAGAATATCTTAGAATAATATAGAATATCATATAATAAGAAAAGATACATACAATATATTTTTAAATTCCAAAACTATTTTAATCACACTTTTCTCTTCACAAATACTTCTGTGTTTCATCCTCATCATAGGAAAATTAACAATCTGCATCATCAATAACATTGTCCTCTGTCTCTGAAATCTTTTCCTCTGCATCACTGTCCCATCTGTGATAAAACCTCTTCAAAAATAAACTTTCTGGAGCTCATTTTTGGTGTTTGTCAAAGTGATGACATGAGTAAAGTGATAAGGACAAGGGTGAGAAAGTTTCTACTCTACACACACCTGGGTCTGAATGACTCTTCAAAGGAAATGAAAATACAAATAATTGGCCAATCAAAACAAAGCACATCAAAGGGACACGTTTATTTTAGATCTGAGCAGATATTTACCAACATTAAAGTGTCTGGGTCAAAATAACCCATAACATCATCTTTGTTTACAAACACTGCACAGACACTACACTTTAATGTCCAGATTTCACACACAAGGTCATGACCTTAGATGAAGAAAAGTCACACAATTTCATGAAGAAAAATAAAGGTTGTACTTTGGTCAACTTAAAACTGAAATGGATCAAACTGACCCCATTCTTTATATTTATTTCTATTTAGTGTGTAATCAAATCTTAATGTATTTCTTATTTATTTTATTGAAAGTTTATAATGTATGTATAATCAGTTAATCTGTACTTTTGTACTTTTATAATTTTGTGCAGTCAAATGTTAATCTATTTCTTATTTCACCCTTGTCTTTTTTTTTTTTTAATTTGGATGAAAGGTGTTATATAAATAAAGTTTATTATCATTATATTATATTATAATACCAGGGCTAAGTGTACCAGGCATTAAAATGAACAAGAAATTGAAGAGAAAAAAAAAACAAGGGTGGTGTAATAATTTTTTCCTCGACGATAAGAGCATAATTGTTTTGTTTTGTTCTTTTCTTCCTCTTTTGGTGGTCTTGTGTGTTTGTTACTA
>CM035790.1:34916914-34999414 GCA_020466265.1 Siphamia tubifer
ACAGAAAACAACAACCTAGAAAAAGCCAGTCCATCTGATAACAGAGGGACTTTAGCGTCACCCACGTAGGGTTAAACACGTCCCTGGCAGCAAATCTGAGGTAGCATTAGCATTAGCATCTACAACAGAAGACGGCGCCACAGTAGCTGCTGCACAAACTGGAAAAAAATGGCGGATTAAACTGGTTCATGTGCTCTCTGTGGAAATAAAGCCTTGTTTTTTTCCCTGCATGTTTTCACGAAACCTAGCTGGATGCTACTTGGGTAAAGCTAAACACATACACAGTAAGAGGGGAGGGGGGAGTGTTCCTTCATGCATTCTGAGCCAATCAGAGACGCCTCGTGACCGCGTATGAGGCAGTACCGGTAAAGTCAGTTTTTTTTAAATAGAACCAACTCACAATGTATTCAATAACAATGGAGAACACAGTAATATTAATGAAATAACCATGGAATGACACCTTTAAAAATTTGAAAATCAAACCTTTTTATAATATATAAAGTTGAGTTTACAGGAGATGTTCCAGTCCAAACAAAGTGACCAGAACTTAACAGGAACTGAAATGTTTAGGAAAATGAAGTGTACAACTCTACCCTCTATTTATTCATTATTGTGACTTCTAATTCTTACTTTTAATTTTATGGTTTTATTCAGAGTGATTTTTATCGTGGTTTATTGCATCTTGTTTTTATTGACAAACTTGACAAACTTACTTACTAACCCCAGACAGCATTTGACTTATTGTTCTGTATATTTACTGCTAGTGCTACAGGCTATATATTATCTCACTTCGGATAAAAGCGTCTGACAAATGTAATGTAATGTAGTTTGTAAAAATGGGGCGGGGAGTTTTTCAGTTTTACTTCTTCCCACTCCTTTTCGACTGCCAAAAAATGTTTTTGTTGACCACGTTTCCTTGATGTCTTGTTGTTTTTTTTTTGTAACATGACGTAACATGAACAAAGTAAGACACAAACGGAAGAAAATGTAAGAAAAAAAATGATAAAATAAACACAAAATGTAGAAAAATAAAGAACATAAGCGTCAAAATGAATAAAAAAAATAATATATATTAACAAAATAACTGAACTAAACCCCAGAATGAAACCAAAGCGTGCAGCCACACATCCCACATAATTCAACTCTGCAATTTCTTTCCTTCTTTTCCACAGAACAGAGTAATTATACTGTATCAATTCCAAGAGGCTTACGTGTTAACGACGCAGTTTGTGTTATTTAGGGAAGCGCAGCCAACAGACACCTAAACCTACAGGAACAATCCTCCAAATGTGTCAGTATCGGCACGAAAAAATCAAGTCCCAAGGTAGAGCTGTGAGAAGGAGGGGGAGGGGAGGAGGTGTGGATCTGAAAATAAATCTCCAGATGAATCAAAGACAGGGTGAACGAGAAAAAAAAAAAAAAGTTCCATGTGAACATATGGGACTTTTATTGTGTGAAATGTGGCTGATGTGATTCGATTTCATTCAGTGTTTTAACCCTTTAACCCTCAATGTGTCCATGGTGACCACTCTGTAGGTAGTGATCACAGGCGGCCATGGTTCAGTTGGTAGTAGAAAAAAAAAACTGACATTGCAATTTTTTTTATTTTTTTTTTAACCCTTCGATATATATTATGATGGAAAAAAAATACAGAGGAGTAAATAACAGCTGTGTGGTGCCGA
Organism: Siphamia tubifer; assembly: GCA_020466265.1. Classification (NCBI taxonomy): domain Eukaryota; kingdom Metazoa; phylum Chordata; class Actinopteri; order Kurtiformes; family Apogonidae; genus Siphamia; species Siphamia tubifer. Next base: position 34,918,597 of record CM035790.1, read on the forward strand.
CACGAACGGTCAAACAGATTAGCAGTCGACACAGAAGTATTAGTATCATCCGTCTTGTAGCCAAAATAATGAAATAAAATTAATAATTAAAAAATAAATAAATGAAAATACAATTTTAAAATGAAAAATAAATGAAGTCATTAATTAATAAATAAAAAAGACAAATAAAAATTCATTAAAAAAAAATAAACGAATATAAATAAATAATAAAACTAGAGAAGCACAACAGAGAGCACAAACCTCCGCCAAAGAAAGAGTTTGTTTGTCTGTTTGTCTGACCGTTAGTTAGCAAGATAAGTCAAAAAGATATGGACGAATCTTAATGACAATTTTATGATGTGTTGGGGGTGTCACAAGGAACACATGATTAGATGTTGATGATGATCCAGAAGAGATCCTGGATTCTGGATCACTTTGAAATTTTACATTACCGGAAATGGAGAATAAATTTCAAAGTGATCCAGAATCCAGGATCTCTTCCGGATCATCATCAACATCTAATCATTTGTTTCTTGTGACACCCCCAACACATCATGACATTTTCATCAAGATCCAGCCCAGGAGTTAAATTATTGATCAGCTCTTCAGAAGCCTGATAATGATGTAATAGCTTCCAGGTGTGACGGAGCTGGGATTTTTTTTTCTTTTAAAAAATATAATTTTTTAAAATAATTTAGTTTATTTATTTTTTTTACATTTTGAATTTATTTATAAAAAATAATTTAAAGAGGCAGATATCTAAAAAAAAAATTAAACCTTTTCAAAAATTTTTAAAATTTATAATTAGTTTTATTTATTTATTTATTTATTATTATTATTATTATTATTATTATTATTATTATTATTATTATTATTATTATTATTATTATTATTATTATTATTATTTATTTATTTATTTATTTATTTATTTATTTATTTATTTATTTATTTATTTATTTATTTATTTTATTTAATTTATGGATGGATGGATGGATAGCTAGCTAGGACATATAATTATTTTTCATGGTTTTTAAAGATGTAGATGTTTTCTTTCACAGTTTGCATTGAATAGTACCCTGGCCCCAACATGATTATACATGTTATGATTACATTTACATGCACACATTATTCACATGAACAGCAAATAAGCCTTTTTTTCCCTTAAGTATTTTCTTATTCAGAGACATTTATTGAATTTTATTTTTTTTATTGTGACAGAAAATAGCCGTAAACATGTCTACGGTTACATATAATGAAAGTGGATGTCATCAGGTTCATAGAAAAAGATGAGAATATATTGAAATGTTTACCGTTTCCCACAAGATGTTTGATGGAAACAAAAGAAGAAGGCCACCTTATGCAAAACCTTGAAAAACATAATGTTTTTTATAAACTACGTACGGCTGCATGAACACAAGACTATTACAGGAATATTCTTTTTCATTAAAATTGGAAACTGCTTTGATTATATTGTGTTTTAAAGGAGAAAAGAACTGAATATTAGTATGGAAATGTAGTCTATGAAAGTGGAAGATGCAAAAAATTCACTTCACATCCTGATTCCTGAAGGCTTTTAGTTTTTTTAGGCTGTAAAAACACTTTGGGTCGCAAAACACTGGGTAAATTAAAAACACATAAAGAGGGGCAGCTTTTCAACTCATCATTGCAGATTTCCCTCTCTATTAAACCAAGCCCTGGTAGAGTTTTGTAGACGCCAATAACATAATAACAGCTAATAACGTAAAATAAAGTTAGCCTTTTTTAAATGTAATGGGTAATGTCATAAAAATCCAAAACCGGTATCGTAATAACCTCTGGCCGATAATGTCATAAATTGTTACATAATTGAGCAGAGGTTATTACAATATCATAATAAATTATGAAATTATTGGCTTGGTAAAAGAAATTAAATAAAAAATTGCAAACGTAATAACTATGTCAATGACACATTAACTGATCACTTCATTGTACATATTTACAGTCAGACTAGAGCTACATAAAATTACATTTTAAACTATTCAAATGGTTAAATATGCTGTCATTACTCTTTTAATTTTAGCCAACTTTTAGAATACAAGATAATAGAATACAATACTAGAGTAGAATACAATAATACTAGAACATAATATAATACAATAATACTAGAACATAATAGAATACAATACAATTGATACTTCATTGACCCTTACAGGAAGTTATTTGGTTACAACAGCAATAAAAAATATTCATAAAATATATATATATATATATATAGGTACCTGGAGATCCTTGAAAAGTCTTAAAAGGCAGTGTAATTTTCAAAACTCTTAAAAATGTGGACACATTAGTAAGATTTATGTTAGTTTGAAATAAAACGTATTTGGTAACATTAGGCTGTCTATATTAAAAAAATAAATTAGGGTGAGTGTAAAATCAAGGCACATCATTCTGTGAGTGGAATATTCCTTTAACTATACTTAGGTTTTTTACAAGTGTGTGTTTATATGGTGTGTGTGTGTGTTTTATATTCAAAATTTCAAAGTTATGCTTCTTGAAGCAAATGGTTCATGAATGTAGCAGCAACTGAACCAAAAACTCATGTTCTATTTAAAATAAACAGTTGGTAAAACTGCCCTCAGTTATTACATGTGGTGTTTTTCTGTACTTTTCAATGTTGGTTCATTGTCGGTTTGGTCTGAAATTTAATTCCAAACACCATTAAAAAAGTCGGTAACACTTTATAATACCTACACACAATTGACTATGTATTAACCATTTATTACCCATTTATAAATGGGTTGTTCATTATGTATTAACCATTTGTTACCTATTTGTTAATGTCTTATAAAGGTTCATACTAGTGTAAATGTAAAATTTGATTATTTTTAACCAACAGGTGCAGTGTTTACAACTGTTTCTTTGTTTACCTGTAAAGCAGATATACAAACACTGCACCTGTTGGTTAAACATTTATCTTTGGAAGACACTTGTAGTTAATAATACTAGTTAATACATAATGAACAACCCATTTATAAAAAGGTAATAAATGGTTAATACATAGTCAATTGTGTGTAGGTATTATAAAGTGTTACCAAAATGTCTTAAAAAGTCTTGAATTATATATATATATATATATATATATATATATATATATATATATATATATATATATATATATATATATATATATATATAGTCAACTTGTGCTATGGGTGTGGACGTGTCTGTTAATGCCCTGTTAATGCCCTGTTAATGCCCTGTTAATGCCCTAGTGTACAATAACGCAGGTACAGTAAGACTATTAGGATAAAACCAGTGTCTATATCATGATGCTTGATACCTGGCGTTCATTTTATTTCTGTCTTCAACACACTATGGCAGCACAGTGTCCATCGGTACCAAACCCAGCGTTTCCATTTGGCAGAGTGACCCCGGGGCTTGTCCAGAGACGCCTCTCTCTGTTCCCGGTCCCTCATGCAATAGAAAGAGCTTGAAAGCTGCAGCTGATCCGGCCTCATTTCGGTGCACTCAGCACGTTTGGGCCTTTAATGCCCGGAGTGGCTGCCTGAGCTACATGACATCACTCAGCACAGCCACTCTCCAATTCTGGTTTCTCTTCCAATATCCTGGGTAACACGAACAGAAGAACTGAAGGAGGGGGGAAAAAAGGTGGAATAAAGGTTTTTGGGGGAGGGGGGCAGCGTTGGCGAAAGCTAGCCTGGGGCAGCGTACGGCGCAGAGCTCTCTTTGGAACACACTAATCTGACCACCCACTAGTTGTGACCCGTGTATTCCCTGCGTGAGTCGTGTACTCCAGGACAAGCCCACCCTTCCATCACTGTCACACGCTTCACTAATGAGTGCCAGAGGCCACCGGGTCAATGACTAAGCTGATTTGCCTGCTGATAAGTGATCGCCAGGAGGTAAGCAGTGGAGAAAGTCAGAAGAAAATATCCCCCGCGTTGGCCAAAGCATCTGTGTGTTCTGCATCAGAATACACACCAGCGCTATGTTTAGAATACAAAGCAACAACGAGTGGGTTTAATTACACTCACGGCGTCCACAGGCATCCATCGCACTGATGTTACATTCTGAAAATCGATGCATTTACTTAATAAACACCTGAACAGCCTCCAGTCACCAAAAGCATCCACTGACCTCAACCACTAATTCTATCCTTATGTTAAATTGAAATAAAACTGTTTTTTTTTTTTTTTTTTTTGGGGGGGGGGCACACATTTAAATGATTTTCTCAATTTTTCTTCAAGATATGGATGCCCTTGTGATGTTAACACTGTTTATGTTGCACCCTAAAAAAAGAAAAGACAAGTCTCCGGTCTTCTTTTTAGACAACTTTACTTTCAATTTGTTTTGAGTTTACATGAACGATACAGCTCTCTCTCTCTCTCTCTCTCTCTCTCTCTCTCTCTCTCTCTCTCTCTCTCTCTCTCTCTCTCTCTTTCTTTTTTTTTTTTTTTTACAGCTCTTGCATGTTTTCTCTCTTCTTTCCGTCCGTTACATTCGCTTGCACACAATGATGATGTCATCATCATGAACTTTAACCTTCAGTTTCAAATGTAATATAAATTAATGTAAATTAAAAAAAATACATTGAAATAAAAATATTCTTACTAAAACCTTCTTTCATCTTTAACTATAAATTATGTAAAATCCTTCAAGGTTACAACATTTATGAGTTTTTATTCCTGTTTAATTGAGAATAAAGGTGTAAACATGTAAACATGACTATTACATTTTCAGCTTAATTAATCTTTCTGAAAATTGGTTAGGTGAGATTAATGTGATCTGTGTGTGTGTGTGTGTATGCAGAGACATATCATGCTATAACACAATGAATACTTGAGTTATCACCATTAAATTACATGGACACACACACACACATATATATATATATATAATACACATCTGATGCAATGATCCATCCACACTTTTTTGTTGTTGATTCAAAGTTGTTTTTTTTTTTGTTTTTTTCATGAGCAATTGAAATGAAGTTTGGTATATTAAAAAAAATATATGTTGGTATTGACTAAAATGACCTGAATTTTTTTTGTTTGAAAAAAAAGGCAATGCAAGTGTTTATAGTCATTAAAACCCACATTAATTAACTAATGACAGTGGATGCAGATGTTACTGGTTAGTAAAGTTTTATCTGTGTTTTAGTGACGTTTTAACTGTTTCTGTGCTGAATTCTTGTGAATAATTGTACGTAATAGTGACAGTGTTGTTTAAGCGTGTTCTGTGTTTTTGTCAAGTTTTGCAGATTTTTTTTTAATCAGCATTTTTCCAGATGATACAGTTCATTGATGAATGACTAAAATAACTAAAAAATAAGAAGCTGGAACATAGATGCAGAATGATCTAAGTCTATTTCTATAATCGGATAAAATTTCATTATGAACATTTACACTTGTTTTTCATAGTAAATCAGATTTTTTTAAATTAAATCACACCTGTTTTATAATTTTTTTGTTATTATAACACACTGTTAATTAATTTTAATATATTGAAAATTAGTGCGTTATTGAAAAAAGGTTCAAAAGATATTTTCTGATACTGTTGTTGCACAAATGACATAAATAAATGTAGTCTATTATAAGTTAAGTCATTAAAGGGTTAAAATGGAATTTCCTGCTTCACCATGTGCAGCCTCCCTGTGTATATAACAGTCTAATCTGTCCACACTCTACACAGCTACAATAGGAAATCAAGTTATATTCAACCAACAGTAATATTATGTTATCGTTTATCTTTTTCACCTCTGCCTTTAGCAGAAAACAGCAGGTAAAAAAAATGACTTTTTCCTGCTGCTAGAAATGAAAACTACATGTTTTATTGTGGAACTTTTGATTCATATACTTTTGTTTTTACCTTTGTTTACTGGTGTTCACTGTAGTTTGATGTTGTGGAAAATAAAAGGTCAGAGTTGACTGGTTTAGTGTGTGTGTGTGTGTGTGTGTACATATGTGTACATATGTGTACATATGACTTCACTTTAGGAAATAGTAGGATGAAAATGTCAAAGTACTCATAGTATTAGCAATAATAGTTGGAGTAGTCGTAGTAGTAATTGTAGTTGTAGTATAAGAGTTGTTCTAGTAGTAGTAATAGTAGAAGTAGTAAAATTTTGTATAAGTAGTAGTAAAGTTAGTAATATTGTAGTTTTTGTATCAGTAGTAGTAGTAGTAAAGTTAGTAATACTGTAGTTTTTGTAGTAGTAGCAATAGTAGTAACAGTTTTTGTATAAGAAGTATAGCTGTATTAATAATAGTAGTAGTAATTGTAGTCATAGTAGTTGTAGTGTCAGAGTTATATTAGTAATAGTAGTAGAAGTAGTAATAGTTGTTGTATTAGTATTATAGTTGTTCTATTAGTAGTAGAGGTAATAGTAGTCATCGTACTTGTAGTAGTAATAGTTGTTGTGTTAGTATTAGTAATAGTAGTTGTAGTAGTAGTAGTAGTAGTAGTAGTAATGGTAGTTGTAGTAGTAATAGTAGTAGAAATAGTAATAGTTGTATTAATAATAGTAGTAGTCGTAATAGTAATAGAAGTAGAAGTAGTAATAGTTGTTGTATTAGTATTAGTATTAGAGTTGTTCTATTAGTAGTAGATGTAGTAGTAGTAATGGTAGTAATAGTAGATATAGTAGTAATAGTTATATAAGTAATAGTACTAGTTATTGTTTTTGTTCTTGATTTAGTCTTTATTTATTGTTTTCATATATTTATTTTTTATTAGTAGTTTTTATATTAGTGTTTATTTGTAGTTTTTATATGACTTTTTATTAGTAGTTTTTATATTAGTGTTTATTAGTAGTTTTTATATGACTTTTTATTAGTAGTTTTTATATGACTTTTTATTAGTAGTTTTTATATTAGTGTTTATTAGTAGTTTTTATATTAGTGTTTATTAGTAGTTTTTATATTAGTGTTTATTAGTAGTTTTTATATTAGTGTTTATTAGTAGTTTTTATATGACTTTTTATTAGTAGTTTTTATATGACTTTTTATTAGTAGTTTTTACTATGCACTGATACTGTGACACCTTTTTATTTTGCTGAACATTATAACGACAATAAAATAAAGTCTAAATATATTTCCAGTACACATCTTACTCCACAGACTCTGCATCAGAATAAAGTACGAACATATAAATTATATATATTTTCATTATTTTCAGGAGAGGGGGGGGTTCATCCATTTCATATAATCACACCCCGGTTGTTTTTTAACCTTAGAACTGTTTGGTGCATTACGCAGCCAACTCACAGTTATCATTCATCGTACGTGAGTCTTTTTTATTCATAATGGAGGGAATAAGTGATTTGAGAGTTAAATTGCACCTCAGTGATTTCACCGTGCCATTCACACAGGTAAGTGATAACAGCCCCCAGACTCATTTACATGTGATTATGCAGCTGTTACTGTAGGAAAGAGAGCATCGCTGTAATTGTCTAACTTTTAGCATGTAATTACATCGCAATTTTTCTTGTTTTGTAATTGGGGGACACTATAGTGGGAGCAGAATTAACTGAGGAAAAGAGGTGTGTTGTCTGATTCTGCACCCTTGGCCCCCCACCCCCCCACCCCCCAACACTGCCTGTTTTCAGAAAATTGTCAGCTCAATTTACACACTTTTAACCCAATAAAAACCAAACTGGAAATGAAATCCATCTGCTCATATGAACTGTCTGTACATAAATAATTATTATTTTTGTTTTGTTTTGTTTTGTGTTTTCAAGTGTATTTGAAATAAAAGAATCATAAACATTAGGGGTGGAACGAGATGTAATTTGGTGAGATTTCTAGTTGCATTAAAATTCTGTCTGGCAAGATTTGCAGCTAAAATGACGTTGGAAAACACAGGTTTTATTGTTGAAGACGCCCCCGACACTTTCAAATGGTTTGTATTTGCATTTTAGTTCCTGGCAAAAATGATAAATGGAAAGAGTGAGTGATAAGACACTGACAATATACACACTGTGATGGTTATGTACTCTGTCATCTGCTGCCCCAGTGGGCTCTGTCTCTCTCTCTCTCTCTCTCTCTCTCCCTCTGTCTCTCTCTCTTTGTCTCTGTCTCTTTGTCTCTCTCTCTCCCTCTCTGTCTCTCTCCCCCTCTCTGTCTCTCCTTCTCTGTCTCTCTCTCTTTGTCTCTCTCTCGCTCTCTGTCTCTCTCTTTGTCTCTCTCTCTCTGTTTCTCCCTCTCTGTCTCTCTCTCTCAGTGTCTCTCTCAGTCTCTCTCTCTCTGTCTCTCTCTCTCCCTCTCCCTCTCTGTCTGTTTCTCTCCCTCTCTGTCTCTCTCTCTCTCTCTCCCTCTTTGTCTCTCTCTCTGTTTCTCCCTCCCTGTCTCTCTCTCTCTGTCTCTCCCTCTCTGTCTCTCTCTCAGTCTCTCTCTCTCCCTCTCTGTCTCTCGCTCTCTGTCTGTTTCTCTCTCTCTTTCTCTCTCATGCTCTCTCTGTCTCTCTCTCTCTGTCTCGCTGTCTCTGTCTGTCTGTCTGTCTGTCTCTCCCTCTCTGTCTGTCGCTCTCTTTGTCTCTCTCTCTATTTCTCCCTCTCTTTCTCTCTCTCTCAGTCTCTCTCTCTCTCTCTCCCTCTCCATCTCTCTCTCTCTCTCTGTCTCTCTCTCTCTCTGTCTCTCTCTCAGTCTCTCTCTGTCTCTCTCTCTCCCTCTCCCTCTCTGTCTGTTTCTCTCTCTCTGTCTCTCTCATGCTCTGTCTGTCTCTCTCTCTGTCTCTCTCTGTCTCTCCCTCTCTGTCTGTCTCTCTTTGTCTTGCTGTTTCCGTCTGTCTGTCTCTCCCTCTCTGTCTGTCTCTCTCTCTCTGTCTCGCTCCGTCTGTCTGTCTCTCCCTCTCTGTCTGTCTCTCTCTCTCTCTGTCTCGCTCTGTCTGTCTGTCTGTCTCGCTCTGTCTCTCTCTCTGTACATCAGGAGTGCATAAAACATGCCTCTCCCGTGACGCACTGTTTAAACTGGACATTATTTGGACGTCACTCTCCAGCCATTTCCCTGTGCTTTGGGCATCAGGTGTACACTCCCAGGCACAAACGATGTCGTACATCACTGCTAATACGAACACAACGCAGACACATTTCCAGCAGCACCACAGCTCAGTACTCAAATCAACAACTGCACCTGCTAAGAAAACACAAACAAACCAGACAACACTGACAAACACATTCACACCTAAACTTCCACTGTCAAGAGCCACATGATTTTGGAAAAAAAAGGACAAATATATATAATTGTATTTGTTTTATTTTAACTTTTATAACATTTTATTTTAGTTTCAATTTGTAGAGGAATACATTCATTAAAAGGAAGAAGTTCATTAAAAGTTAACGTTTACAGAGTTATAAAATCCATGTGCACCTCAGTTAAATAAGTCTCTTGTCCATTCATATCATTTGTAATTTAGTTTTCTTAAAATCTCATCTCGATCCCGTGAACCCAATCTCGTGTCTCGTCTTGTGAGCTGAGTGTCTCGTCACACCCATAATAAACAGATCTATAATTAACAAATTAAGTGGAAAATAAATTAAATATAGAGAAGGAAGTATTTAGGAACTGCTACAGAAGAAGCACAGGGTCTTTCTGGGTTAAAGAACCATGACTTGAATCATTTCTATCATGATTTAGTGGAATGTATATTATGTCAGAGCCACATTTAACACCTCAGTGGATGAAAGCAGAAACCAGACTAGCTGCAGTAATTATCATAGACCCTGTCGAGCTGAAAAAGGTTTTTTTTTTTTTCTATCTAAAGTTACAGTCTATGGATAGCTTCTTATCATCACATTACCATCTTATCTATTTTTTTATTTATAGCTTCAACAAACGTAGCTTCTTGACGACTTCAGTCTGCTTAACCCTTTATAGTTCACTCACAGAAAAAAACAGAGTGGGTTATTGGAGGACAGAACAAGACTTTATGTGTAGCTTTTATGAAATTATAAAGAAAATCAAATTCAAGGCAGTTACTGTATTTGATTCCTTGACTATAAAGAAAATGAATATGTGTGTTTGTGTGTGTGTGTGTGTGTGTGTATATAAAATATACTGTTACATCAAAAAAACACAAACTGAGACCACATCTTTAATTACAACTTATTATTCTATTATCATCATCATCATCATCATCATCATCATCATCATCATCATCATCATCATCATCATCATCATCATCATCATCATCATCATCATCATCATCATCATCATCATCATCATCAACCTGTTATTATGACTAACATATGATTTATTATTAAGCTAGCAACACATCTCATGTTACCATTTGAGGAACTCACACCCATTACTTATTTGTAGTTGGTATTAAAATGACTCTCTTTCATTGTCCACAGTAGCTGGTCTGAAGCTTTGGGTCTGTCATTCCCACATTGGGTACAGTATGTGTCTTCAGATTTTTGCGTTTCCAACCTGTAAAAACTCAATTATTGTGTAAACAAAAGGGGTGTGCCCAATATTCCCACATCCCATTGTTCCAACACAATGGTTTGTGTAACCTAATACAATAGTTACACCTTTCAGTAAAACTATTTTTATACTTTGAGCACTCTTTAGCTGTCGGAACAATGGGATGTTTGAACATGTGGATGTCGGAATAATACTATTATCCCAAAGGAAAGGCACTTCCGGTAAAAATATTTGGTCATTTTTAGCCGCAATCGTCCTTATGTAAACGGCCTCTGAGGCTGATCCAGGTGTCGATGAGTCTGCAGCGCACGTTCAGACTCATGTTAGCTCCACACTTGACGCCTTTATTGTAGCCGGTCATTAAATATCGACAGGTCTGGGGGAGGACTGGCAGGAGCTGTAATCAATCAGGTCATGTGTTGTCAGGGGGAGACAGCCCGGCCCAGAGGCCTGGACATGTCCGGCGGGGAGCGTGGCAGCCGTCCCAGGCCATGGGGGGAGGGAGTGGGAGTGGGGGGGTTTATACCTGCACTGCACATGTGCATAAATAAAAAGGTTGCTTTAATTAGCCAGGGCCTCCTTGAAGTTTATCCAATTTTCTGAACAGTTCGTGCTGTTAGGAAGCGCTTCAATAATGCAGCAGGAACACAGAGAAGAGCTGCTTTTTGTTTTTGTGTCTCTGTAAATATCTGGAAAAGATGGAAGAGTTTTCAACCACAAGTTGTTTTAGATCACAGGTGTCAAACATGTGGCCCAGGGGCCAAATCGGACCCGCCCAAGGGTCCAGTTTGGCCCTTGGGATGAATTTGTGGGAAAAGGAAATCTGCATGATTGTGAATGAGCAGGATGAATAAACCTTCTAATATTTAATATAAATATATTAACCTCCATTTCTTACAACTTGTGCTCCAGACAGTCACCATTACAGCCATAACAGCAAAAAAATGAAAATACTTTACAGAACAATGAACAAATACATCTAAAACCATAAGCAAAACCACTTCATTACATATTTTTATATAATGTCTCCACTATCCCTCATTATACATCCTCTTAAACTGAAAAATATTGTGTTATGTTGGGGGATTGTTTTATTTATTTTCTTTTTGTTTGCCTTCTTTGTCAAATATTATTTATATCAAACACTATATATTTAGTTTACCCCAAAAATCCATCAGTAAAATTTGTTCACTATTATAAATAATGTCAAATTGATCACAATAGTCACATGGTTCATTTTCTGATTAACCAATATTAAAACACTTTGTCCTTCAACTGTACTCGAATTTCCTATAAGATTCACTAAAACACAAAAAAGGCAGAAAAAAAAAATACAAAACATGCTAAAATCAACTTCACCCAAAATAAACTAACACAGAAAAGCACTGAAAAATACAAAACTTGTTCAAAAACCTCTTCTAAAATACAGAAAAAAACCCCACTAATTTTTAAAATAAAATACTAAATTTCATAAATCAGGAATTTTCCCATATTACATTTAGTGATCATATATTTTAATCACCATTCTGATATTACACTTGAGGGTCATTTCATCAAAAACAATGAAAACTCAAGAAAAAGTGATTCGATTTTTTTTTCTATTATTAAGATTGATTATCATCATTTTACCTTTAAAAGCCCCAATTATCTGACGGTGTTTCAATAATAATAATAATAATAATAAGAAAAAATAAATAAATCCAAATACTTAAGAGAAACTCTATTTTATCTGAATTATTCACATGTATTGATATGATTAATGGTTGTGAAAGTTATTAAATGTATTTTCCAGCAGATGTTTGGGTCTCTTTAAAGGGAAGGTAATCTGTCTCAATAACAGGAAGAAGAAAATGTAATCATTAAATCTGAGGGTGTTGACATATTTTAAGGTTGACAGTAGTTGCTTTTCAGACACTGGAGTAAAAGTAATCTATTCATTTTTTGATTTACTCTGAGATCATTGCACTTGATTTATTCTAGGAGGTAAATGGAGACAACATATGTCATCGCAGGTGTTGTTTGTTATCAACTTTGCCAACAGCAAGTCCATAAAAACTACATCTATCAACATTTCCTCTTGATTACGAACAAATACGTACGATAACGTGTTGAAAATACAGCTGCGGACGTAAAAAGTCACGATGGAAATATTTATTTTGTGGCGTCAGTCTGTGTTTTTCTGCCAACGACGTTTAACTTTTTAAAATCTGGACGGAACTGTCACTGTTTGTGTCTAAAATAACTCGCTCTTATGACAAAACCATAAATAGCAGAGACATTATATTTTCCAAAAATGTTGCCATGGTTCTTAGAATAAAAAAAAAAAACAGGGTTTGAAGAACCAGCTCTTTTTAAAGTGAAATGACAGGAACCTGTTTGGGATGATGTCAGGGTTTTGTTTTGTTTTTCTCCATAGGGGCCCAGTTGAGCTGCATTATGTAATAAACATCCAAAATGTAATAACTTTTTCATTTAATTTTGTAATAAACGGCAGCTTTTTGTAATAATTTATTACATTTTTTGCAGCAGCAGGGCACTGATGGTGTGGCATTAAAACTCAAGGAGCTGTTCCAAATGGTTTATGTCTTGGCTTGTAATTAGACATATTAGATATGGACAATTTGAAATTATGGATATATTTTGGAAATAGAAATTGTGTTACTTGTTTAGCCTTTTGAGGCAATTTCATATTTGTTTAAAATGAATCTTAATGGATAAATGATTTGGTCACAACAGCTCTGTAAACAAACAGAAGACACTTATGTTGTTTAATGTTAAGCCTCAAGGAGGTTTTCTGGCAAATTCTGGCCTAAATTAAAGTGAAATACAATTAACAAACAAACAAACTATGCTTTAGAATTGTTATTACGTAATGCACCATTCACCATCTTTACACATTTTATAGAGAATAAAAACGTTGCGAGTGCATTTTGTAATAATCTTCTCAAAATGTAATAATTTATTACATAATGCGGCGAAATGTATCAAAAAAATGTGGCTTTATTACAAAATTAAATGAAAAATGTATTACATTTTGGACCTTTATTACAAAATGCAGCTCAACACCCCCAGTATAAAAAAGTCTAATGTTGACTTTAGTGTTTTTAAAACGGCCCTAGCTCGCTTATTTGTCACAGTACAGACATAAAAACTACATCTATGTGTCCCTCAGAACCTCCTGACACTCATGATTGACTTTGTTTTCACTAATTACTCACAATTTTCCCCAAAATGGCAAGAGTTTAGCACTATATTCACACCTATTTTTATATGACAGTGTGTGTTCTGTCAGCCCTATGACGTTCCACACAGCAGTTTGGAAGCAGGTTTACGTAAAAACTACTGGACCAATTTCTGTGAAATCTTCAGGAAGGGTGTGAGGTGGTGCAGAATAGAGCCTGTTACATTTTGGTGACTGTAGGTCAAAGGTCAGAATTACTAAAAATGATAAGAGAGAGGGAAAATCAAGTAAAATGTGTGTGAGGTTTGTTCTGCCGGGAATCACTTGTTTTATTTTTATAGATTTTTTTTTTCTTTTTGTTTATTGGTTGATTTATGTTTTTTTGTTTTGTTTAATATTTTTTCTTGACTTAAGCAAAAAAAAAGAGTTTGTGCTGCTAGCTTGAGCATCGTCCAGGTAAACACTTCACCATAGTATTCTATATAAAGTTTGTATACTCCAAATATCCACCACAGAATGTTCATTCATGACTCACTGTTGGTCTCTGAATTATTATTATATTTTACGTTAGCATTTTGCCAACTTGTTTTACTCCTGGTATAAATCTGCTCCTCATGTCTCTCCGTCTCTTTTCTTTTCTTCTTTTCTCTTCCTGCATCACTTCCTCCTGACCTGGATTGGCTCAACATAACAGGTAAATGATAATTAAATTTTTTTTAATAATAATTATTTTTACATGTACATAATAATGTTTTCAAATTGTGCACACAATGATATTGACATTTTAATAGGAAAAAAAAAATACAACCAAAGCCAAAAATAACAACTTAAGAAATCAACCTAGATGGAAGAGGGAGAGGGGGGGGTAGGGGGTTGGTGGGGTGGGGGTTAACAAAATACAATATTTGCTCTGACCTGTAACTTAGACATTATTTTTCATTATGATTTGTATCAAAAAGAAATTATGATTCAATGGCTTAATGTACAGCAAATGTACAAATGTGCAAAAGGATAAATATGGGGCAGTACGGTGGTGCAGACAGAAGGTCCATGGTTCGATTCCCACACCAGACCTTTCTGTGTGGAGTTTGCATGTTCTCCTCGTGTCTGCGTGGGTTTTCTCCAGTTTCCTCCCACCATCCAAACACATGCACTGATAGGTTAACTGGTTAATTAAATTGTCCATAGGTGTGAATGTGACAGTGATTGTTTGTCTATATATGTTCAGCCCTGAGATGAACTGGAGACTCATACAGGGTGTACCCCACATTTGTTATTGTAGCTGGATTAGACCCCCAGTGACCCCTGTGACCATAGTGAGGATAAAGTGGGTTCAAACAATGAAATATTTTTAATCCCCCTAAGGCCCACCTAATACATTTTTGTCCTCTGTAGGGGACAAACATGTCACATGTCCATTGTAAATTAAATTCCATTAAAAAACTAACTATATTTAAATACAAATGCTTTTTAAAAGTGCATTTGAAAAAAACTGTTGTATTACGCCGTTTACAATCAAGATAGCAGTTTAAAAGAGCTAAACATTTCACTTTCTAAGACTAAAATGAAAAGATAAAATAAGGATAAATATAAATATACCTATCAATATACAATATTGAGACAGTAACTCACTGCAATTGTGAGTTACTGTTGTGTTAATAATGACCTATACTGTACATGTGCTGTTTTTTTTTTTATTGTTTTAAGGGGTATTTCTTTCACTTCAATATGGTTTGTATACATTTCTATCAGATTTTGACAACAGTAACAGTTCAGACTGTTGTGGGTGTTTCTGCATATTTGTTTAGAAAAGCTGGCACTCGTTTCCCAAAACTTTAAAACTGCTGAAGTTTTCATAGATTTAGGAAATATGCCAATAATGAAGGTCTAGGACAGATTGAAGCGTAAGGCTGAGGATGAAAATAATGCAGGGTTTAATCTTTTTCAGTCCATAATTAACGTGGTGTGACTCCAGAGCGCCTTAAATTCTCAACATACGCTCATTTTTCTCCCACAAGCTGCTGTAAAGCTTGTGTTTTCCTGGAACACTTCTGCTCGTGCGTATGTTGTTTCCAGCCCATGAATGATGCATGTACACATGCAGAGCTGCAGGGGCTTTTTCCAATACTGACCCTGCATCGCTTCACTCTCAGGCCATGGATAGAAAAAAAAAAAAGAAAAGAAAAGAAAAAGTGGCAGCCTGTAACAGTGTTGACATTTTAGAGTGAGTGATCCGCGACAAATGCCCATTAATGGTGTGTTTGGTTTCATACACATCTGTTGTGTTCTTCCAGTCCAGCACAGTCATCCCAGCCATGCCAGCAGAGGTGCTGCTTCACCAAGCTGCACAAATCATCTCCCCACCTCCGGCTGCATCAAAGCCACTGCTTAAAAATGGCATCAGGTTATGATGAGTGACTTTGACTTTCATGAGCATTAAGCAACAAACACATGGTCATAATCTGGTGAATTAATGCTGCGCTAGTGCTAAACTTTACTACCATGGATCCCACATGCAGAGTGTTAGAGACCACAGGAATAGGATGGAATAATGGAGCCGACGTTTGGAACCTGTTCTAGAAATTTGTATTATTATTTTTTTTTTTTACAGATTATACTGTTCTACAAGTAAAATAAAATTCCGGAATAAAACTAGTGAAATTTTACCACATGTGTGTTCTTTCTTTCTTTCTTTCTTTCTTTCTTTCTTTCTTTCTTTCTTTCTTTCTTTCTTTCTTTCTTTCTTTCTTTCTTTCTTATTTCTATGTATGTGTATATATACAATATATATATATATATATATATATATATATATATATATATATATATATATATATATATGTGCCCAGGTGTTCTGTGTCTACAGTGTATTGTTGTGTGTGTATGTTTTATTGTATGTGTTTGCATTCTGTTTCTGTATTCCCTGATTCTTGTTTGGTGCCTGTGGTGGGCAGCCTGTAATCTTGTTGGACTAATAAAGGAATATCTAATCTAATCTAATCTAATCTAATCTAATCTAATCTAATCTAATCTAATCTAATCTAATCTAATCTAATCTAATCTAATCTAATCTAATCTAATCTAATCTAATCTAACCATAATTTAGCCTAGCCGCACCATCCCTCTTCATTACATGTATAGGTCTAGTGGTGCTTCATAGTCAGGGGAGGCGGGGCCAAAAGTTTGTCTTTCAAATCCTCTGTATGCAATAGGACGGTACTACAACCAATCAGTGTAATCTTTAGGATGACATAGTTAGACACTGGAAAGTTGACGGAGGACTCTGGAGAAATTTAGGAATGATTAATGGTGGTGGTGGATTATGGAACTTAACGACTGTTGTCGCGTCTGTAAAAATAATTTAAAGATTGTTGATGTTTTCTCACATTCTTCACTCATCTTTGATCAAAGGAAATCGCCAGCCATTGTTGTTCTTCTATGGTTTTCTTCCGGTTGTTTCTCTCTGAATCGTTGCAGTGTCACTTTTTTACACCCGCCCTCTGACTCTATACTTCAGCATGAGTCGTTCCAGTTTCAGGTAAATCTAGCACATTAGATTTGCTGCTGCTAGCTGGGTCTAGCATGCCTAGGCTAATCATAAGTGGCAAAAAAGTTAAATTAAATCAAATCAAATACAAGAAGTAAAAGTGTTTTTGCATTTTTGAAAGACATAATAAAAAAAATACATTTCATTTTTAGTTGTTGACATTTTTCCTTCGCAGCTGATGCTAACAGAACGTCAGCTTTAGCAGCTTGAGAGTGTAGTCCTAGTTATCTGAGTGTGTGAATACAAAGCCTCTACTCTGCTTCATGCATACAAATACAAGCAACACAGGACATTATCCTCCTAAAGGTCCAGAAATACTAATTACCTGCTGTTTACTGGGCTTTGTACACCCCACCTTTCTTGGGACAATCAATAATTACACACAAAGGCCCGGGGAATGAAATCGCCCTGATAACCATTAGCATGAAACTGGATGAAGTTCATTAGCCATTCTGTCGGCATACTGTGTAATATCCAATACTGGAGACAACTAGCTCTGTTATCCCTTTGTCTGCTCTTCTCCTCCTGTGTCATATCCATCCAAGTCACAATTCTCTGCCAATTCATTCCAGATATATTTTCTGTTTAACACAAAAATATTCAAACTGACGATACGTTTTACTGTACGTGACCTAGAGTGACTTGATTTGAGCAGCTACTGTACAAACAAACATGATTAATTGGATTAAAAGCGATAATGAAAGATGAGCCTGGTGTTAGTGCTACGCTGGTGTGTCTGTTTGTGTTCTTATTTTCCCATATTTATGGGGACATTTGATATGTTTACACAATTGTATTATGGGGACCAAATTTCTGAAAATGAAAATAAATAAATAAATTATATATATATATATATATATATATATATATATATATATATATATATATATATATATATATATATATATATATATATGATTTTTTTTTTATTTTAGCATGTTTTTTCTATATGTATTTCTCCACATTTTTTGTTCCCTAGTGTATGTTTGTGTATTTTGTGGGAAATTTGATCTTTTTACACAGTCACACCATGGGGACCAAAATTCAGGTCCCCACGAGGGTTAAATATAAAAATGTGTTTAAAATTAATGCATTAACATAGATTAATTCATCATGATGATTAATCTGATAAAAAACTAAATAAATGGGACAGTTGTTTAATTTCAAGTTGTGTTGTTGAAATATATATATATATATATATATATATATATATATATATAAGTGTGTGTGTGTGTGTGTGTGTGTGTGTGTCAGCATGTTTGTATATTTTGCTTCCCAAGACAAAAATGAACAGACATAAAGTGTTTTAATCATAGTTAATCCAAAGCAACCCTGTGATTAATCTGATTAAAAATTAGCATCATTGACAGCCCTACTATAAAAACACATTAAGTTGATTTTCCAGAAGTCCCCATAAAGCATGAGGGGACACAGGTGCAAGAGAAAACATCTATTTCCAAGGTTTGAAGATACATCTATTATTTATTTATTTTTATTTTTTTTTATTTTTTAAAAATGTATTTATTTAAAGAAAACAAAGAACATGTGTTTACGCTAACTACCCACTGGACACTTTACCTAAAAGTGATGGTAACATACTTGGTCCTCATGAGACATTGAAAACGGTGTGTGTGTGTGTGTGTTGTATATTACTTTTCATTATCTGTGAGGGTAATATTGTCATAAATGGTGATAAATCACTTCAGAAAGGTTAAATCTACCAAAACAAAATCACCCATAAAAACGTAGCAGTGGGTGTTTAGGGTTAAAACCAGAGCTTATTCACACATGATGACAGAACAGAACAGAACAGATGTTTACAATAGATAAATCGTCATGCGTGTTTGTCTTGGGCCTTTAAATAAATATTATGCAAATGTGATAAGAGCAGGAGTATTTTTCCTGGGCAGGTTCCTGTGTCTAGAACACGTTTCTTATCTGCTGCATGCGCTAACATTACACTGCCTGAGTGAGTCCCCTGGGCGTCCCACAGAAGAGTCCTTTCAAGATGGAATGGACAACACAAAGGGACCCAGCATACATACAGCAGATAAATAAATGAACAGATATGTTAAAAATTAAATATCTGGGCTTTTTTCTCCAAATAACCAAGTGCTTTAATCTGCCACTAAAGCCCAAGATAGTCCTAGTGTTCTGGATCACCATCAGCACCGTTAACCCATGACGACCCAAAACAGCCACGAACATCTGAAGCATCTACTGATAGAAACTGTTTAATATCTGCACATAGAATAGAATAGAGTAGAATAGAGTATCATAGAATAGAGTAGAATAGAGTAGAGTATCATAGAATAGAGTAGAATAGATTAGAGTAGCATAGAATAGAGTAGAATAGAGTAGTGTAGAATAGAGTAGAATAGAATAGAATAGAATAGAATAGAATAGAATAGAATAGAATAGAATAGAATAGAATAGAATAGAGTAGAGTAGAGTAGAGTAGACTAGAATAGAATAGAGTAGAATGGAATAGAATAGAGTAGAATATAGTAGAATGGAATAGAGTAGAGTAGACTAGAATAGAATAGAGTAGAATAGAGTAGAATGGAATAGAATAGAGTAGAATAGAGTAGAATGGAATAGAGTAGAGTAGACTAGAATAGAATAGAGTAGAATAGAGTAGAATGGAATAGAATAGAGTAGAATAGAGTAGAATGGAATAGAGTAGAGTAGACTAGAATAGAATAGAGTAGAATAGAGTAGAATAGAATAGAGTAGAATAGAATAGAGTAGAATAGAGTAGAGTAGCATAGAATAGAGTAGAATAGATTAGAGTAGCATAGAATAGAGTAGAATAGAGTAGTGTAGAATAGAGTAGAATAGAATAGAGTAGAGTAGACTAGAATAGAATAGAGTAGAATGGGATAGAATAGAGTAGAATAGAATAGCGTAGAATAAAATAGAGTAGAATAGAAAAGAGTACAATAAAGTACAATAGAATAGAGTAGAATAGAATAGAATAGAATAGAATAGAGTAGAGTAGAATAGAATAGAATAGAGTAGAATAAAATAGAGTAGAAAAGAGTAGAGTAGAGTAGAATAGAATAGAATGAAATAGAATAGACTAAAATCGAATCGAATAGAAAAGAGTAGAATAGAGCAGAGTAGAGTAAAATAGAATAGAGTAGAATAGATTGGAATAAAATCGAATAGAATAGAAAAGAGTAGAATATAATAGAGTAGAATATAATAGAGTAGAATAGACTTTATTTGTCATTACAGTAAATCCGTGTATCATTCGTTCATTCTTTTCAACTGCTTTACTGAAGCAAAAATAAACAAGTACAACTTGTTAATTGTAATAAAGTAAAAAGTAAAACTGCATTTTATTTTCCCATAGCTGAAATAATACTTATTTAACCAAAACCTGAAAAGTCTCAAAAATATCCAAAAATAAAGCCTTTAAAATCCCCCAAATCTTTCTACTGTATGTGCTATAATCAAATTATTTATCTCCGCTTAATTTAGCATTTCCTTTTTTTGTTGTTGCTTATATTTAAATTCAGGCGTGAGGGGTTAGAAATGACAACAAGTCGAAATAATTTATGACCTTGTTTTACTTTAGGATAAAAAGTCAACTGTTATCAAAGTGAACAGTGGCATCATTTTCCAATAAACGTTCATATTCAGTGTCTGTGGTGCATTTTTAAAACTTCAATTTACACCCCATATAACACTGAAGTCTTTTAATTAGTTTTTGGAGACACATTTACATGTGCTGAATATTTATTTAGCATTTCATCCTATTCAATCTTGTCAAAAAATCATTAATTAGCCTAATTATATGGGCACGATGCCGATAAAAAAAAAGTAAAACTGATGATCTGAAACACCACAAATGTCACAAAACATTTCAGGGCACAGTGTTTGATGAGTTTAATACCACTATAAGGTAAAGTAGAGTAAGGAAAGGAAAGGAAAGGAAAGGAAAGGAAAGGAAAGGAAAGGAAAGGAAAGGAAAGATTAATTTAGTTTTACACAGGGGTGATAGTAGTTTTAATTTCTTACTGGTGCTATAATGTCCAGTGTATCTGCAACCTTGCGCCGTGGTAGCACGTACTAGGGCATTAACGAAAGTGTCCACTAGTTGACTTAAATTAGCAGGAGTCGACAAGTCGCATGTTATTCTTTTTCTCTCTGTCTCTCTCTCTCTCTCTCTCTCTCTCTCTCTCTCTCTTTCAGCACGTAAACACAGACCAGACGTAAACAAGACCCCTGTAGGTAAGACAGTTGTGGTGGACTAACAAAACAAGAGCGACAGACTTCAATACTTTACTTTAGATGAAAAAAAATCACATGACCATCTGTAGAGGTATCGGCTAACATGAGTAATACGAGCAGCATCCGCTAGCTAACCTGTGTGATAAACAGTGCAGACAACCCGCATTAAGACAACACGCTCTTTTTTCCCCAAAACCTCATGTGGACAGTGTGGTGTTCGTGTTATCGGCCGCTTCCTTAAACTATTTACATGTTATATAAAAACTGAGGATGTGTGGACAGTCCAGTTTTAAAGCCGTGAGTCCAGACCAAATGCAGACATATGTTCACCTACTGATGTTCTGTTAAATTTAACAGAAAACTCTTTGCTAACGTTAGCCTTTGCTTTGTTGGGGTTAAATGCTGATGCTTGTGTCTTGTCAGTGGACATTGTTACGTTGCAGTGAACTTTAATACAAGTTGCTCATTGCTGGACAGACGTGTGTCCATGGTTTGTTTTTTGTTTTTTTTTAGCCATGTGCCTGAGTTTTTTCTTCGTTGACAATTTGATGACATCAACACGACACGTCGATTCGACTTAGACTTTATTGACGGATAAGTCGACGAGTAAGTCGACACCTTAACTCTATTTTCTTAGCGGTGCTGCACACTAGCTGTGAATTTTCTACCGGTGTGGTGTTCTGGAGCGCACTGGTTTACCTTCACCCCTGGTTTTATACCGTATCCATGTTGATATGACGTCTAAATAACGGTCAAGTTAATCTTGAGTCTTGAATCTCCAGGTCAACAAATGCTAAAATATATGGATAAAATTCACACATACTGTAAAAAACTTACACGGCAAATATGCCAGAGTTAATTTAAAAACACCCATAAAGTGTTTGTGTGTCCACACTATGCAGTGTAAAATTAACACTTTTGAAAGTGTTAGCTTAGTTTAGTCATTTTTTATTTCGAATATGTCAAGCACAAGAACATTTGATCTTTCAAAAGCCAATAATTGATCAAATAACAAGACAAAGACAATATAGAATAAATAAAAAATAAGAAGTAACATATTGGAAAGGGAGTAGTAAAAATTATTTCTCATCTAATTTAGTTTTATTTTTTCCCACTCTCAGTGTTCCCTTCTCCGACTCTTGTGAAAAACAAGATGGCGGTGGTTGGTTTGGAAAATATTTCTTCAATCCATCAAACATTCAAGAACTCTGACGTAAAGACACGATTTGATCGACACCAATCTGGATTTGTTTAACACCAATATTAACAACACCCTGATTTAACAACATTCATTTAACAAAAGCACCAGACGCAGTGTTGTTTTAACACCACATACCACACTCTATTTAACACTGAATTTTTAACACTGCCATATTTGCTGTGTAGATTGAATAGATGGGTTTTTTTTTGTTTGTTAAAGTTTAAATAACAAAAGTATTGAGTAGAGTTTGCAGTCTGATCCTGCCGCTCACTGTAAACTACACTTCCTGCTGCCGTAAGGGATAAAGACTTTTGCTCTAATAAGTAAACGGTCGGCTGGTTTTCCTTTTTCTTTCTTTTTTTTTTTTAATGCCTCTTGCTCTTGGTGAACCTATTGGAAACCACAATGCGTGTAAAATCTTAAATGTGGAGAAAGTTTGCCACATCACCACATGTCAGGAGCACAGAGAGGAATCTTAATTTATCACAGGAGACGACTTTTCACCTCTTTATCACTGACCGAAGGGATATTAAACCACTGCTACTTTATAATAGGAAATTTAAGGAGAATATAAATCTTTTTCATTCATGGCAAATGTTACTTTTATGTTCCCACATTCCTTGGGAAAGATAAAGTCTTCGACATCACTCACTGTCTGTTAGATTAGTTCTGCTCAGCCCTAATTAGATCCCAGTAGTTTCCACACACACAAGAAAAACTTTAGCGCTAACATTTTGGCTAAATCCCATTTCAGCCCTACCCTTTCAAACAGAGCTATAAGGGGTAGGGGCTTGAAAAGGAACCCCTTCAACACTCACCAAGGTCATCAGTTGTTACGTAACCAAAAACCACAGCTGTAACCAGGAGTAAAAAAACATGTCTGCTGCTGTAGTTGTCGCGTTCTCTTGGGATATGTGAATATTTTTAATAATATCTGCATTGAATAAGAGAAGTGCCTTTGCATCGACCGATTACTCCACGTTTATGTAAATGGGGATTTTTGTTTTATAGAGAAAATTACGACCTCCACAATTTAGATTTTTTGAAACTTATAATTATGCTTTTTTTAAAATCTCCTATTCATGACTTACGAATTTTTCCTAAATGTTCTGTCCATAGCCATAAAACTGAATACCATGATCATATAAAACACAACATCTACACACTAACTCACCTTCAAAGGCTTTATTTTTGATATTTTTGAAATCCTATTATTTCATCCATGGCAAAAAATAAAAATAAAAAAAATCCAGTTTTACTTTATTACCAGAAGTGTGATACAATTCTGGTTGGACGCTAGCTGTGAGTGTAATAAATGTTGATAAATCACTTAAGAAACATTAAATATGGTGAAAAAAAAGCAAAAAAGCAAAACGTTAAATACGACCTGAAGATCAACATAGAAAAATGAGCACTTTATCTGAGTCACATCGTAAGTGTATCACAATATTATTTGAAAACGCAGAGTTCGATGATGTTAATAAGTGTCATGTGCGGTGACGAGAAGCACAAAAGCAGTTTAACACTTCACCAAAACACACTTTTCTGTCAGAAATAAACAGCATCAGTCTGTAACAGATGTGAAGTTCTAGTTCTAGTTGGATTTCTAAATTTCAAAGTGAAACAGATAATTTAGCGGGTGCCGGGGGAAGCCTTGCTTCACTCTTGTAAACCTGTGTCTTTCAAGTTTTGGTCTTTGCAGTCTCTGCAGTAAATCAAATGAGCGCACTCTTCTTTTTCTCCTTCTCTCCTGAGACATATTTTGTTTCAGTTTTCTGAAAATCACACAGTTTAGTCAGGGTTTGAGGGTGTTGTTTACTGCACTGGAAATACTCCATGGGACGAATGCTGTCAGGAAACAAATAAGACACTTTTTCTACTGAGTTCTGGAACCAGATACTTTTCATTTTGTTTCTTTGTCTTTTCTAAACACCAGTGTTTGGACTAACATGTTACAAAAGTAATGCATTACAGTAACAGATTAGTTTGTACTGTAATGCTTAGTTTAATCTTTGTTTTAAAGGAGTCATTCTATGGTTATTTCATTTATATTACTGTGTTCTCCATTGTTATTGAATACATTGTGTGTTGGTTCTATTTAAAACAAAAAAACAAAAAAAAAACGTCCGGATTGCTTTGTTTCCAGCTGTTTTTTCACGGTAGAAAAATGACTTGAAGTCGAACAACAGAGTTTACTGCTGCTTCCTCATACATGTCCATGACGTGGTGATGAGGCGTCTCTGATTAGCTCAGAATACGTGAAATAACCCCACCTCCCCATATGAAGGAAGCGTTGGAGTCAAGTATTTGATTGGAGAATTGGAAAAATTAAATATAATGGAATGAGTTGAAGAAATGGTAAATAGACTGTACTTTTGTACTTTTATACACCACTGGGTGCCCAAAGCGCTTTACAATTCCTCACATTCACACACACACTCATGCACCTGTAGACAGATGCTACCTGACCCTACTGGGAGCAACTTAGGGTTCAGTGTCTTGCCCAAGGACACTTCGACACATGGACAGCCAGAGGAGGCGGGATTCAAACCGCCAACCCCTCGATCCAATCTACAGACTGAGCCACAGCCGCCCTACAAAACAGGAAGTATATGTGATTTTTTTCTTCTGGTAGACATCAAAATGTCACGTCAATCAGAACCCTCTGTACCTCCAGCTCTTAAAGCAGGATACACCCGTTTCCCATGTAAACGCTTATTTGGAATTAACATTTAAAGATAAAGGAAATATCGTTAATTCTGAATGACTTTATTCTGAATAAATAATTCAGAATGAAAAAAAAAAACACCATGTCAATGTATGGGGTAACAAGTAATCTGTAATGGATTACAGTTTGGAAGTAACTTGCACAACACTGATAAAGATGACACAGCGAGTACCAATCCTGTGATGGGTGGAAGGGCTACAGATAACCTTTGAGCATTGTTATTCAGGACTGGCTGGATGTTTGAAGGAAGACAAAGAAGGTCTAAAGAACAGAGGAGGATCTTAAAGTACTCGACATACCCGTCCACTGACACTATCTGAAGTGTGACTTACTGCAAGTGGACAAGAACAGAGTGTGGAAAACTGCACAGAAAACCAAAGATAACATTGATCACAGAGAAAAATAGGATCCTCCTTCAGAGTTATTCGTCATTGCCTCGCAGCTCCACTTAACTCCGAACGGCTCTAAAGGATACGCAACTCTGATTACTGTTTAGCATAACAGTGTCTGAAACCTGCTCGCACTATGAAACCAGCATAATTAAATGATTTTATCTGTCTATCTCATTTTATTTCTCCATTAGTGCACGCCCACAGTAACCAAAACAATAGGAACACCCTTTGAGCACATTGCAGTATCATTTTTTCAGCGCCGTACTGCATCCTGGTGGGCTCATTGTCAAAACGCATTTAATACAAGCGGCAGGACCGGCTTCATTCACAGACCTGGTCTTTTTATGTTTCCTGTCTGTATTTATACACGTTCCATCAAGTGTTTGACCTGTAAAGATCCAGAGCTTCCTCTATGGCAGCTCACAAATTCATTTTTCAATCTGTTCAATCATTCGTAATTGATTTGTCGCCATTTATTATAATATTACCCTCTGTATTCTCTGGAAAGGGGGGGGGGGGGGTTCCACTCTAAATCATATATTTTCCTGTATTTCATTTTCTGATTATGTAGAATTTCTTAAAAGCTCAGATTAAAGTTGTGTTTTATTATATCAGGAACTATTGTTGTAGTCAAGACTGGCTCGACCAACAACAAGATACTGCTGAGACTGAAGGGTATGAAGGCCAAGGCAAGTCCAAGACTGAAGGACATTGGGACCAGGACATAGAGACTAAGACTACTGGGTATGGAGACCAAAACAAGATCGAGACTGAAGGCTATTGAGACCAAAACTTTGCAGAGATTGAATCAAGACAAACATAAGATCCAGACTGAAGGGTTTCGAGACCAAAACAAAATCAAGACTGGAGGACATTGAGACCAATTGAGACCAGTATCTAGATCAAGACCAGTCTTGAAAACTACATCACTCATGGACTTTTCAGACCTGGTTTTGTCCAGTGAGAAGTTTTGTACAAAGTAATGTGTTGAAAACAGAAGCATCTAAATGGCTTTGTTTGAGGAGTTTACATAATAAATCAGAATCAGAAATAATTTATTGATCCCTAAGGGGGGAAATTGCTTGTTGCACATGCTCCAATCAAGTACAAGTTTAAGAAAACAAGTGCAAACACACGTTAAGAATATAAATATAAAAATATAAGTGTGAGAAAATAATAAAATAAAACATATATATGCATATGTATGATATCTACACCTAAGTACCAGAATGTCTACAATAATAATACCATTCTGTGATGATGTGTTTTTGTAGAAATCCCACCAGGACCACTATGTCTGAAACCAAAAGAGTTAGGTCCATGACAAGACACAGACCACAAAAAAATGGTCTTGAGAAATACATTACAATCAGAAACAGAGAAAAACTAACTGTTTCAGTAAAATCTATCATTAACTGAACATAAACCCAGTGTCTCCATCCACTGTCACTGATCCAAATCCATTGGGTTTTACTGGTGAATCAATGTTGTAGAAGATGATGGTTTCCATGGTAACTACAGAGCCTTTGGATGTCCAAATGGTACCTGTGAAAATGTATTGTATTGTATGCATTGACAGGATAAGTGGATCAACAGATATTCAATGGTATTATTTATTCACCATTTGCTCTTGAAATGGCAACCAGTGATTTATACGATTTAATTGCAAACCTGTTTTTCAGTTTCTACATTTTATGGCTCATTTTGTCCTATTTTTGCCCTTTTATTATATGTACACAAAAGCATAGATGTGGATTAAATTGACTTTCAGCTGTGGTGGATGAAAAAGGAGAGGAATGACGGCTTTGTTACAGACAAACAGCTGAAAAGTGAAGTCCAAACATGAGTGTCAAAATCTGCAGACAGTCGAACGTCCACTGAGGGCAGGATCCAAAGGGGATTCAACCCCCACAGACCCCCCCTCATGTGAAAACTAGCAGCTTCACACTATAAGTAAACAGATTTACAGCCTGGATCAACAGTCCAACACTTTAGTTTGTTGTAAATAATTCTCTTCATGAATATTACCTGTTGTTTTTTTAATAGCATTATCTAATCTGCAGAGATGATTCACAGTTTTTTTTTCTTCATCGTTCTCGTGGACATTTATTTTATTTATTTATTTTAATTTGTTCATTTTTCTTCCATAGTGTTACAGGTCTCCATGGTGTAACTGTGTCAACAGATCAAATTTCCCCACAAAATAAACAAACACATATATTGAGGAACAAAGAATATGGAGAAAAAAAATGAACAAAACATGTTAAAATCCCCCTAAAAATTAAGTAAAGCAAAAAGTGAAGACAAATCCAAAACATGGGAGAAAATATCTAATATATTCAAAAAATATGCATATATATGCAATTAATATGTTTGTTTAACACATGACAGCCCTCGTTTACACACATACACACACTTGTTTCTAGGTCTCATAGGACTTGTAGTGTATATATATATATATATATATATATATATATATATATATATATATATATATACACACACACACACACACACACACACACACATACAAAAGTGGTGATTTGTCTGAAAAAGGGTGAAACACTCGACCAACTAATATTTAATGAATGGATCGATAACTTTCATCCTAACCCGTTTATATCCCATGCGTCGCCGCACTAGAACCTTTATCGGGCTGGTTTTGGCCCCAGGTCACATGTTTGACCTCCTCTTCACTGGCTCTTTTTTTTCTTACGTCACATCAAATTATTATAAAACTTAAACTTGAGGCCATCACTTAGCGAATGCTCTCTCTAAGAAGCCGTTCACAAAGCATGAGCAGCCACATTTTTGTGATTTACAAACATTTCACTTAGCTGCGCCTCTCCTGAACGGCCATAAAACTGAAATGCACTTTCATCCTTTGACCTCATTAACTACATGAGCTCATAATAGCAGAGAAATGCCACCGTTCTTCAACACACACGTAAAGAGACACTGGTTCTGACCTTAAAGGTGCTGACCATAGTTTCAGGTTTAAGTGAATAACAGTAAGACCTTTCACAGGAATCGTGGTGTTTTCTGAGATGCCTCTGTTTCCCAGAAACTGTCGTAATGTCATAACTTCTAATAAATTCTTTTAAAGGTCTGTCAAGAGCAGCAGTGACTGAGCATTGAAGTAGTTTTTTTACATTTTTCTTTCCTTTTTATTCCATTTGTTGATTTGCTGTCTGTTTTTTTGTTGTCAGTGTATACTAGGACATAAACGACTCCAGTTTATTTCAAGTCGACTTATCCGTCAATAAAGTTGGAGTCGAGTGGACGTGTCATGATGACATCATCACATTGTCAGCTGAGGAACAACACAGACATGCAGCTAACACCCACCCCCCCACCACCACCACCACCAAAAAAAACAAAAAAATCGGACACACGTCTGTCCAGTAATGAGCAACTTGTTTTAAAGTTCAATGTAATGTAACAATGTCCACTGACAAGACACAAGCATTAACACTTTAACACCAACATAACAAAGGCTAACGTTAGCAAAGACTTTTCTGTTAAATTTAACTCAAAATCAGTAGGTCAATATATGTCGACATTTGGTCTGGACCCACGGCTCTAAAACTGGACTGTCCACATGTCTGTCACATGTCCTCACTTTTTATATTAAGTGCAAAAAGTTCAAGGACGCACCACACTGTCCACATCATGTTTGGAAAAAAGGAGCACGTTGTCTGTGCTGCTGCTCATTCAGGTTAGCTAGCGAATGCTGCTTATATCATGTAGATTAGCTAGCGAATGCCTCTTCAGATGACCGTGCCGTAAAAGAGAGTGAGAGACATACATGTGATGTGTGTCTGTCACTCTCCTTTATTTTGTTAGCCCATCACAACTGTCTTACCTGCAGTAGCCACGTCTGGTTTAGGTCTGACTGTGTTTACGCACAGAAAGAGAGAGAGAGAGAGAGAGAGAGAGAGAGAGAAAGGGGGGGAAAGAGAGAGAGAGAGACAGAGGGAAAGAGAGAGAGACAGAGAGAGAGAGAAAAAGGGAAACAGAGAGAGAGAGAGAGAGAAGGGGGGAAAGAGAGAGAGAGAGACAGAGGGAAAGAGAGAGAGACAGAGAGAGAGAGAGAAAGAGAGAGAGACAGAGAGATAAAGAGGGAAACAGAGAGAGAGAGAAGGGGGGAAAGAGAGAGAGACACAGAGAGAGAGAGAGGGAAAGAGAGAGAAAGAGAGAGAGAAAGAGACAGAGAGGGAAAGAGAGAGAGAGAGACAGAAAGAATAACATGCGTCTTGTCGACTCCTCAAAATTGAAGTGGACTCCAGGAGTCGATGTGTCTGTTAATGCCCTAGTGTTTACATGGCTGGACATAATTGATGTCTTTTTAGATGTGATATTGTTGTGGCTTGTCTTGACCATTACGTTGTTAAAGAACACAGTACTGTTAATGAAATAACCATAGAATGACACCTTTAAACACATTAAACATTGAAAGCGTTCCACTATAAATGAGATGTTTTTCATTTCCATGACGATCTTTGCGGTCGGCACCTTTAAGTGTTTCCATGCCATTAAGCATACAGTAGTGGGATCAGACACCAGCTTTGAACAGACCTTAGCTTTTAGCGCCTTTTCACCGCAAGCATATTGCTTACAACGGCAGAACGCTGTATTTTTTCCTTTTTTTTTTTTTTTTTTTTTTCTTATAGTCAGGGGATATTTTCAGCCTGAGATCTGGAAAAATGTTCCCCATCTTACAACAACTGAGACAGCGTAATAAATAAATAAAACTGCCTCTTCCTCCCATTCTGAAGTGAACCACTGTCACACAAGGTCTGTTTGGAGACATGACAATTTCTGAACATTGACGGAGGTTTTGAACTTGAAGAACACCCTTGGAACGACAGCTCAAATTGTTTGCTTGCTCAGTTTTATCCACTGTTTATCTGTTCATTCTCCATCTCTCACTTGGATTCGTTGAAAATCTACCTTCCAGTTTAGACAAGGGTTTACAGTTTTTACTATAGAATCAAAAATGACAAATGCTATGAATAAATCTGTAGGGTTTGACCTGCGGATTCAAAAGTAATAAAACTATAAAGAACCTGGGTTACTTTAATGGCACTTCCAAAAAATAGGTTAATTTATTGATATAATAACAATAATAATAATAATAATAATAATAATAATAATAATAATAATAATAATAATAATAATAATAATAATAATAATAATAATAATAATAATAATAATAATAACAATAATAATAATAATAACAATAATAATAATAATAATTCAAATAACATATCACCATGTTTGATAAATTACTTCTCCTATCATCTTGCAATAATAAATTAAAACAAATTAATTGCAATAGTGATTTAATGGAATCAGACTTCTGTTTTGTCAACATTTAGTAAATATAGGTAAAGTTTTGTGCACGAGTCCGATGGAAAAGTGACAAATGTAGAAGATGAAAAGATAACAAACTGTATTGTACACAATACATTTACACATATTCATATAATTATTGAATCAACATTTTTTTATTTGTATTAGCCTTTGAAGGGAGATAAAAATGGGGGGTTACAAACTCTGAAAAACCCTGAATAAATTATGTATAATCACTTATTGCACATACAAATGTGTGAAATGTTTCTTTTGCAGCAGTTTTATTTCAGATTTTAACCTTTAATGAATGCGTATTTTATTCATTATACATTTATATCAATGTGAAACCTTGTATGAAAGGTGCTAGAAATTAAAGTGCATTTTCAAAATAAAAGTCCAACAATTGGAAAACACTGCGGCACGGACCAAAAAAAGGGAAAAGTGCCAATTTTTTCTATATTTTTTAAAGATATGTGGTAAGTGAATGGTAGATGCTAGATTGGAATGGGCGGACACATGGGGGGATGGGCTGGGGGGGGGGGTAGATAGTTCAAAGAGGATCGTACCATTGTAGCACAGCACTGTTGATTGAGGCAGTGCTTTTGTTGGACTTATTTTGAAAATTTGTCGAAGTTCCGTCTTCCACATTCATAAAAGGTTTGTTATGAATGTCTCATGAAATAGTCATGAATGTTTTATGTGCAGTTTATGACAGCTGTTATGAATGTGTTATGAACTCACGCGTCACGTAAAGTGTCACCGAAGTTTCAGACTGAAAAAATACTTTGGATTATTTTTCCGAGATGTAAAAATTTTAAAAGGGTCTCAATTTGACCTGTACCGTATCGAGCAGGGTCAGTTGGGAGACTGAGTCGCCCATTAACCGAAGGATTGGCGGTTCGATTCCCACTCTGTCCTAGTCAGTCTGTTGTGTCCTTGGGCAAGACACTTCACCGTCCTTGCCTCCAGTGTCACTCACACTGGTGTATGAATGAGTATGAATGAGTATGAATGTTTTGTGGTGGTCAGAAGGGCTGTAGGCGCGAAATGCTTCTGTCAGTCTGCCCCAGGGCAACTGTGACTACATATGTAGTTTACCACCACCAGAGGGAGCATGTGAGAGTGAATGAATAATGGAACACTAATGTGAAGCGCTTTGGGTGCCTTGAAAAGCGTTATATAAATCTAATCCATTATTATTATTATTATTATTATAAAAGTTTTTTTTTTATTTATTTTATTGTTGTGACTAAATTTCAATAGTAGTTTTCTTTCCACATTATTTGTTATTTTGTAAATAAGTATTTGTTTTTGTTGCTGATTTTGTTAATTTTTCAACTTTTTTTTTTTTTTAATTGTAGTATTTTTCTTAGATTTTCTGCCATTTGTGTCTAACTTTGCTCATGTTACCAGTTATTTTGTTAGTTCTCAGGAGTTAAAGGGTTAAACTGAATCACATGGAAGAGGGAAATATCTAAAACATGCAGGACACCGGCCCTCGAGGACTGGAGTTTGACACCTGTGGTTTATCAGCTTTAGGAGGACGTATGAAATGAGTCCCAGAGCAGCACAGTCTTAACAGTTCATATCTCCTTCCCTCACATTTATGGCTTGAGTTGCATTTTTAAGGGTGAGGTTTTTGCGTCCTGGGCCTAAGACTGGATCATTAGAAGGTCAGAGGAACGCAGAGAAAGAGACAGATTGTGCAGCCACCTCTCAACAGGACTCATCTCATCTCGTTTACAGCACAGCGGGTTGCTTTCACAGCGCTACACTCAGGAATCTGACACGGCTAATACTGACAACTTGAAATGTACATAAAACGCAGCAAGAGCCAGCGTTCTGCACTGCCCGGTATGAAAAAAAAAAAAAAAAAGATTTGTTTTGAGATGCAAATTTTCCATTAAGCTCAGTTGCATCTCACATATCTGACAGTGTTGTCACATGGCTGAGCACTGCTCCCTTCAGCCTAATGATGCTGCCGTTAATGAGGCAGAGTTTGATGACACACTATTTAACGCCCACTGAATACAAAAACACTGCACATACATACATACACACACACACACACACACACATATATATATATACATACATACATACACACATACAGGGTGTCCCTTACAGTACGTCTCCATTCATAGGAGACATAATACATTCCATAAGGTTCTAACATTTATGTCTTTATATTTCAGATAATCCAAAGAATAGATTTCACTAAAGAGCAAGGAATTAAAATGGCAGTCATATAGACAATATTATATTAAAAAATGATTTATGTCAAGAAACCTTTAGTTTTTTCCTATATATAGTACAGAGGTGGAAGTAACTAAGTAGAAGTACTCCTGGTTTAAGTATCTGTACTTTACTGGAGTATTTATTTTTTTGGCAACTTTTTACTTTTACTCCCTACATTTCTGTATAAATATCTGTACTTTATAGTCATTAGTTTTATATAAATATATGTACTTTATACGCTTTACATTCTCAGAATAGACTCATTACTTTTTCAAACTAGACAAATGTGACAGTATGAAAAACAAGTCATAAATCGTGACTGACTATATCCTAATTTTTGACTTTTCAATTTAAATATTTTTTTATCTCCATAATAATGCTTTTTTCATCTCTTATTTATTATATGAATTTTGCAGTTTTAATTTAACTTTATTACAATTGAGAAGTTGTACTTTTCAACTTTTACTTCAGTAAACAGTTGAATCAGTACTTCTACTTTTACTGCAATATTTTTTCACATAAGTAGCTGTACTGAATGTGAGTACTTTTACCACCTCTGGTATAGTACTGTACATACATATATCAAATATAGCGGAAAGTCTTATAGAAATAGGTGATAAATACATGGATCATATTCATACAGCTGATTAACACATAACGTTTCAGTCGCAAGCGCCTTTTAAATTATTCTCTACATGCAAATAAATGTTAAAAAAAGGTTTAGTCACACTCTAGTTGTCAATTAATAAACTGCTGATGTGTTAAATATTCACATTCTGCAGCTTGGCAGATATAAAGTATATATTAAAGTTGTTGACTTTTTATACTTTTTAGTGAAACTGCAGTAAATGAATTAATACAATGCTGTTCAGAATATAAGGTCTAAAATTTCTATAAAGTGTAAAATAACCTATTATGTCTGGACAATGTAAAAACAAATGGAGGAAAAAGAGTTTTTTTTTGTGATTTAAAAAGCTTAATTTGATCATTACAACAGTCAGTTAATTTATTTTTACATATGAATTAAGTAAATAAGTGCCTAAAGGTAGAAAAAAAGGTTCAGTCACACATTATATAGCAAGAATAAATAGACAATCTACACAATGTAAACATGTATGATGTATATATTTTTAATTAAAAAACATAAACTAAATTAAATAATCACAAGTGTCAGTTCATTCATTTTTAACTTAGTAAATAAGTGCCTAAAGGTGGATAGAGTGGATATTATAGAGTCCAGGAAACAAATGGAACGTCTTATCAATTAATAAACTGCTGATATGTTAAGTATTAGCAGTAGCTGGAAGTAAAATAACCTAGACAATCTAGACAAGGTAAAAATGTATGATATATAATATTTAATAAATAAAAAAAATAATAAATTAAATAATTATAAGTGTCAGTTCATTCATTTTTAACTTAGTAAATAAGTGCCTAAAGGTAGAAAAAAGGTTTAGTCACACTCTAGTTGTTATACGTGGATATTATATTGCAAGAATAAATAGAGTTCAGGAAACAAATGGAACATGTTATCAATTAATAACCTGCTGATATGTTAAGTATTAACATTCTGCAGCTTGGTAGATATAAAGTATGTATTAAACATATTTTCTTTTTATGCCGTGTGGTGAAACAGCACTAAATTAAGCAAAAAATACTGTTCAGGATTAGAGTTAGAAGAAAAAAATGATTTAATATTTCTTCAAAATGTTGTGTAAGACTTAGCTGGAGGTAAAATAACGTAGACAATGTAAAAATGTATGATATATGTTTTAAAAAAAATAAAAATCATAATTATGAGTGTCAGTTCATTCATTTTTAACTCAGTAAATAAATGCCTAAAGGTAGAAAAAAAGGTTTAGTCACACTCTAGTTGTTACAAGTGGATATTATATTGGAAGAATAAATAGAATTCATGAAACAAATGTTATCAATTAATAACCTGCTGATATGTTAAGTATTAACATTCTGCAGCTTGGCAGATATAAAGTATGTATTAAACTTTTTTTTATGCTGTGTGGTTAAATGGCACTAAATTAAGCAAAAAATATTAGACTTATTAAAAAAAAAGTGTCATTTGAAGAGTAAAATAACCTCCTATTACATCTGGATAATGTGGAAATAAATAACAAAAAAAGCATTTTTAATTTAAAAATCTAAATTAGATCATTATAAATGTCAGTTCATTTCTTCTTCTTCTTTTTATTTATTTATTTATTTAACATATGAGCTGAATAAATAAGTGCCCAAAGGTAGAAAAAAGGTTTAGTCACGCTCTAGTTGTTACAAGTGGATATTGTATTGCAGGAGTAAATAGAGTTGGAAAACAAATGGAATATGGTATCAATTAATAACCTGCTGATACTTTAAGTATTAACATTCTGCAGTTTGGCAGATACATGTATTAAAATATTCTCCATTTATGCTGCATTCTTAATTAGCACTAAAGCTACAAAAACGCTGCCCTATTTAATGAAAAGCAACTCTCCAAAGACTTTTATGACGATGCAAGAATTTCAAACTTAGCCTTGATCCAATGTGTCGTGTGGATGTTACGCTGATTTATCAAACATCCATTTATTTAAGATCGCAGAATTAGGACGTGCCTTTAAAGATATGACTCAGTGTGACGCCATGCCCTCATTTTTAAAACTTAACATATTTGTACTTTTCTACTAAGTATTTGTTTCATTGGGGCGACTGTGGCTTAGTTGGTAGAGTCGATCGTCCAATAACTGAAGGGTTGGTGGTTCGAATCCTGCTCTTTCCTCATTGTGTCCTTGGGTAAAGACACTTCACCCTCCTTTCAAAATGTCAGCCGGGGCAATAGTGGATACATATGTAGTTCACCACCATCAGAGTGAGCGTGTGACAGTGAATGAATAATGCATCAGTGGCCAAAAAAGTGCTATATGATTCCATTCTTCTTTATTATTAGAAGTACTGCTCCAATAAACCATCCAATAACAGAGTAATAATATTTCGTTATGTGTATATTGTGTATATATTTCTATTCATTAAACAAAAAACAACTGTACTGTATATTACATATAGAAATATTTATTTATTTATTAAAGTGATTACACTTCTGTGATATAATCTTGCTGCTGTAAACCTGGAATTTCACCTAATGGGAATAACTTACCTTACCTTACCTTACCTTACCTTACCTTACCTTACCTTACCTTACCTTACCTTACCTTACCTTACCCTACCTTACCTTACCTTACCTTACCTTACCTTACCTCACCTTACCTCACCTTACCTTACCTTACCTTACCTTACTTTACCTTACCTTACCTTACCTTACCTTACCTTACCCTACCTTACCTTACCTCACCTTACCTTACCTTACCTTACCTTACCTCACCTCACCCCACCCCACCTTACCTTACCTTACCTTACCTTAGCCTACCTTACCTTACCTTACCTTACCTTAACTTAACTTACCTTACCTTACCTCACCTTACCTTACCTCGCCTTACCTTACCTCGCCTTACCTTACCTTACCCTACCTATACATACCTAACCTTACCTTACGTTACCTTAGCCTACCTTACCTTACCTTAGCCTACCTTACCTTACCTTACCCTACCTTACCTTACCTTACCTTACCTTACCTTACCTTACCTTACCTTACCTTACCTTACCTTACCTTACCTTACCTTACCTTACCTCACCTCACCTTACCTTACCTTACCTTACCTCAGCTCAGCTCACCTCACCTCACCTTACCTTACCTTACCTTACATTACCTCAGCTCACCTCACCTCACCTTACCTTACCTTACCTTACCTTACCTTACCTTGCCTTACCTTACCTTACCCTACCTATACATACCTAACCTTACCTTACCTTACCTTAGCCTACCTTACCTTACCTTACCTTACCTTACCTTACCTTACCTTACCTTAACGTATCCCAACCTCATTTTATCACACCCTATGTACAAATACCTCAAACACCTCCTTGAGTGCAGTAACAAAGTACTTCTACTTCCCACTTCAGAAGTTCATAAGTACTAAGTCATTTTGCGTCACTGTTGGACGTGATGGAAAAAGTGCAGAGTTTTTCTTGGAAACTTTGATCTGAAGGTTGGACTCTGGAGGCAGGAGGTCTCCCCTGTGTACCCGACTTTATTTACAGAGGCAGAACTGTGATTCCAGTCTGTCAGAAGGAAAAATAAAACAGGAAAAGACACGTCGAGTCGGCTTCTCATGTGCTGCTTTCCCAAATCAGAAGCGTTTGTTCTCACACATGCTGCTCTAAACCAAGAATACCCATCGCACTTAGTAATGACTTGTAACATCTCGAGTAATGGCTTTCCTTCCCAGCCAAACTCCGGATGATGGCTGTGGTTGTTGTAATTTACACCACAGGTTTCCTGGATCTCAGTTATGCTAAAAGTGACTCTCTGTATGAAATCACACACATAACACCGTACTGCGTGTTACACGACGACTGGGCCCGCCACCAAAAACTGAGCGTCATCCTGAAAAGTGCTACATCACGGAAAGAAAAGAAAAAAAAACTGTCATCTCCAGCTTTGGGGGAGTAATTAAATCAGCTTGGTATGTAACTGCTGAGTATTAATTATACCACTATGACACTGTGAGGCGATGCTCCGTCTGCCTAAATGGATGTTTAAGCCATAAAAAAGAAAAAACAAACAGAAACTGGCAACGTAAAGTATTTTCTGATCTGAAATATTTAGAGATTAGCCATAGAGTCAGTGCTGACCACCTGTATGTCCACCTGGTTTGATGGCTCTAGGGCCTCAGACAAGATATATCGGTACAGCTACTGGTGTGATAAAATACTCTGGTAAAAGTAGAAGTACTGATTCAACTCCTTTAGTGAAGTAAAAGTAAAAAAGTACAACTTCTCAATTGTAAAAAAGTACAAAAGTAAAACTACATTTTTTTTTTGGTAGTACTATCCCTACTATACTGAACTATCCCTTTAAAGGAACACAATGGCTGATGATCAGAAAAGTTAATTATAGAGAACATTATATATTTGGGAATTACCACCAAAGTAGCATTGGTCCTTTAAGGGTTAAATCAAATTAGCTGCTACTGTCTAGTTCAGAGGAAGCTTTGTGTTGTTTTTCATGAGTGTTTCCAGAGCTTCATTGGCATTCAGGTAGTGATTTATTTTTTTACATCCATGTGTCCTCGTCTGATTTTAATGAGGGAGGAGACAGTTGGTTACATCTGACTGTTCACTATAACTGACCCACTTTTATCTATCTATCTATCTATCTATCTATCTATCTATCTATCTATCTATCTATCTATCTATCTATCTATCTATCTATCTATCTATCTATCTATCTATCTATCTATCTATCTATCTATCTATCTATCTATCAATAAAATGGACAAAAATTACACTAAAATGCCAAAAAAATACAATAAAATGCACAAAAACACGTTTGCAATTAATAAATACATAATAAATATTAATTATTTTATAGGTCTGGTCTTTTCAGATCATATTGGACTGAATGTGGAACTGAACTAAAATGCTGCTATAAGTGATTATGTCTTATTTTAAATATGATCAGATATTTTTTACTACAAATGAGAAAAAAACCTTGATTTTTTTTAATTGTATTTTCTTCCCCCCAGACTTATCATTAATGTTACAACACAAACTCATATGTCATCGCACCAATTGTATCTTCCGGTGCTTTCATTTTGCTTTAGCTCTTAGCCATATGACACCATTTTTACCTTTCATTGTCTTCATGCTTATAAAACCTTAAAAATTGAAGCGTCCTCCGAGGCCACGTCCGTCCACGTGGGAGAAGAGTGGATGACCTGGGGTGATTTCCAGCACCTGCAGAGCTCTCAGAGGAGCAGCCGTCCCTGCTTTGCTTTCAGACAGACGTGAGCTGCAGAATACCCCCCCCAACCCCCACCACCATCACTGCTGATGAATTCTTTTTCTTCTCACTGGTCCCAGATGTGTCTTTGATCACTGCGTCTATTTTTACAGTCCGACATTGTCACCGTGAAGTAAAACTAATAGAGTGCATAAAGACACGCTATATTTTTATTTATTTATTTTTTATTTATTAATTTTTTTAAGATATGGAAAACCGAACTGTTTCTTTTTTGCTGATTCTCAGTCTTATCTGGGATATCTCACATCCTTACCCTGTAATTTACTGATAGTATTTTTTCCTCAGTCTGTCGCTGCTACCAGGGATCCCCCCCCCACCCCCCCCACCCCCCCCACCCCCCCCACCCCCCAAGCTTAATTCTTTCTTGGGCAAGTGACTATTTTTGGTCACTTCCACATATATTACAAGTTCGATGCTCAGTTGTAAATCTCCACCTCTACCCTATCTCCTGTCTCCACTTCCATGTTTTTGTTTTTTTTTTCCCAATAGGACAAAGAGCATGAATGTAATTTTTAACCCTGTATCAGGAAAGTCACTATTTCTGGTCACTTCCACATACATTACTTTGACAATTGATGTTGTTTGATGGTGAATGTCCATCAATGTCAGCTCCAAATAGATAATGTTATTTAAAAAATTGCAGTAAAAAGACAGGCTGAACATCATTCCATTTTTTTTCTAGTAAAGTTGACAACTATAGCAATCTAAATGAAAATGTGAAGGATGTGATGCATTTTGCACATGATGAACCGTAGCCTTCAAAATTGCTCGTTCTTTTTAATTAAAAACTGAACAAAAGAAAATGTGTGTGATTTCTCATTCCTACCAAGATACAAATTAAACAAGTATTCATAGAATGCTTAAAATTCACCCCTATTTTGTGCCAATGTCAAGTTTCTATGACAACCTGTTCTTGAATTAGAGCCAATAATGTGATTTTGACCTTTCTGCTAAATGCGACCTTGACCTTTGACCTTTTGCAATACTGATAATTTGATTATATGTATATACACGTCAGTGTGTGTAATATTATAATAATATATCCAGTATTGATTAAGTTACAGCATGATATGTCTATATTTGACACACAGGTTAATTTCGCGACGCTTCACCTTTGACCTTCAGAGATCTGAAAAACTATTAACTGTAAAATGTTCATTATGTCTTCTTGTCACACACAAGGTAATTACAATAATCTCACCCAATCAATTATTAATAAGGCAAGATTAATAAAACATCCTTTTACAAAAACACAACTAAAATATCTGAAGAGAAGTAAGTGTAATTTTACAAATATTATAATAAATATTCTGCCTGTTACTAAATGTTTAATGTGTTTGTAATTAAAATAAAATAAGGTGTAGCACTGCCCTCCCTGGTTTATAATAGAGAGTTCTAATAAAGAATGTCTGCTCAGCTTTCAGGGAGGACCGACGATGGTCACACACATAAACAATGAGAACAAATGCAGACAAAAAAAAGGAATTAATATGCACATGTGCAAATGACAAACTGAGAGAATGAAGCAGAAATTGCACTTGTTTTTCTTAAGACGTGTCAAGTTGTTGATGTTATTCACATTTTGATGGAAACATTATAGATGTAAAGATTATCCTCATGTAATTTGACTCTTTTTTTTCCACTGTTATTATTTTATTGGTCTGACCTTTTTTTACATCATATTGGGCTGAATGTGAAACTGAGCTAACATGACTTTGATGCCCCTATTGTAACAGAAAAGACAAACAGAACTCACAGCATATTTAGGATTTCCATCATAGTCGCAGCACATTTGGAAATGAGGGGCTTGTTTCTTGGCTCGGGTGTTTTTCTCCTGATTGCTGATTTTCTGTTTCTGGCGTGAAACCATATGTGTGTATGAGCTGCAGCGTTTGGTAAAGAATGCACACACTCTTTGTTTCCTAGACCTGATGCAGCTGCATTTTTCCAAGGATGCATTTAGTCATACCTCATTTGGTTTGAGGACACTTAACACGCTCAATTAGTTTTTCTGTTTTTCCTGTCATTCATTTTAATAATGATTATTGTCTGCTTCACTCTCAAATAAAATAATTATAGCTTACACAGCTCAACCTTTCTTGTAAACTGATGATCGCTTGTGATTTACCCCAGAGAATATATTCCAAAAGCTGCAGATTACAACGTACTGTCTGTGCACACGCTCACTGACGAGCAGTCATTTAGTTGTCAGAAGACGCTCTGACTGTGGAAGAAAATCTGTGTCATTAGATTTTCAATTCTAAAAAGCATTGGATTTTTTGGTAACACTTTATAGTACCTACACATAATTGACTATGTATTAACCATTTGTTACCTATTTGTTAATGTCTTGTGAAGGTTCATACTAGTGTAAATGTAAAATTAGATTATTTTTAACCAACAGGTGCAGTGTTTACAACTGTTTCGTTGTTTACCTGTAAAGCACATATACAAACACTGCACATACTGGTTAAAAATAATCTAATTTGACATTTATCTTTGGAAGACACTAGTATGAAGACTAGAGACTACAATTAGACTACAGTGTATGTGACGTCACACTCCGCTCAGCTGTGGAGTCAGTGGTGACGTCACATG
The DNA here is from genome assembly GCA_020466265.1 of Siphamia tubifer. Lineage (NCBI taxonomy): Eukaryota > Metazoa > Chordata > Actinopteri > Kurtiformes > Apogonidae > Siphamia > Siphamia tubifer. Next base: position 34,960,390 of record CM035790.1, read on the forward strand.
TGCGTCAGGCGTGTAGGCGAAACTATTAATGAGTTTTACTCACAAATGAATCAGCTGTTGGTTAACAGAAGCAGATGAAACACACATCAATAATGATCATTTATTATGAGGTACAACATGTGTTTGATTCAGGGCACATGACAAAACAGATACGATTTTAGCATTTTATTTCCCATTGAAAACCATTCATTAATTTTCTGATCTCAGGCCCCATGAGCCTCCCAGAAGGGGCGGAGACTTAGGGCGTATTCACACTGCACTCAGAAAATCCGGACTTTCGGACTTTCCAGGAAAGTTCGAACGTCATTGACAAGTGTGAATGCTCCCCCGAACCTTGGTCCAGACTAAAGACCGAGTTTTTGGTCTGAGCTGAGGAGGTAGTCTCGGTCCGGACCAAGATTCGCTAGTGCACATTGTGAAAGGTCTATTTAGGAAGGTCCGGACTATCGGACCAATTACGTCACAGTCACGTGCGCGGAATCTAGTCAACGTCCAAGCATGAGTCGCGGCAATACATGGGGAGACGAGGAAACCAGGTATTTCATTGAAATTTGTTCGGATGATAGTATAAAGACTGAATTGGAAACAAGAAGCTGGTGGGAACACTGGTACGAGAGTTGGCAACATTGCCAAAATAGGGCAAAAATTATTAAACTAGGAACTGGGTCCATTATCTGGGAGCATTTTCTGCAACAGTGTAGCGCGCTCATCTACTAACCAATCAGGGTCGAGTATAGAGAGACGCACGCTGTACACGCATTGACGACATGACGTTATAAAGTCCGTTGGTCCACTTGTGAATGAAGACTGTAAATAAAGTCCGGATTATGAGTACAGTGTGAAAAGGCAAAAAAAAGGTTCTGGTCCGAACCTTGGTCCGGACTTTACTATGTGAATACACCCTTAAGCTCCACATCTAATGGGTTCTTCCTTGACCCATTATCTATCATTCCTGAAAGTTTAATCAGAACGTTTTGCGTAATCCTGCCGACAAACAAACAAACAAACAAACAAACTTAATTTAATACCTCTTTGGCGGAGGTAAAAATTCAATGACTTTTAAAAATCCAAATCTGATGGAACAGTTTTTCCTCCATACACTCTCTGCTCATCACATTAACGTGCACGAGCAGCCAAAGCGTATCAGAACGGTCAAGCGCGGCATTAGTTTCCCAAATTCCCTGAATTTGTTGGGTTTTAAAGGATTAGCAGGAAGCACACGGCTCAGTGCTGCTGCATATTTTCCAGTTTTCACATTTGTAATGATTGATATTTAGAGGCTTTTTTAAAAATGTGTGGGTGCTTTTAAATGTCTGTTAATCTATTCAGGTCATCTTATCATTGGCAGGTTAACAAGCAGCCATGCTCACCAACAAACACTTTTAAAAATAAACGTGTACAGTTTTTAAACAGGAAAAGAATTTTTTACTATTTGATATGATGAACTAAGAAACAAAAAATAAAATGATTAAAACATTAAACTGGGTTTGGTGTGCTGGGTTTTGTAAAAAAAAAAAAAAGAGTGAAATATGTAATAAGAGTGTGATTTGTAAAAAAAAAAAAAAAATTATAAAATAAAATAAAAAAGCACAGGGGAGGTGGGGGGTGGAGTCCATAACTAACATGTAGATAGTTTTAACGTCTGACTCCCTGACTCCACTGGAACCCCCCCCCCCCCCCCCCCTCATTTATGTTATTCATGTGACAGTGGGCTCAGAACATCCAACGCAAACTTTTTTCTATGAAAAAAACCATCCTCCCCTCTGTTGTTCAGACAAATTGTACCCTGTATCCATCCATGCACCCATCCATCCATCCATCCATCCATCCATCCATCCATCCATCCATCCATCCATCCATCCATCCATCCATCCATCCATCCATCCATCCATCCATCCATCCATCCATCCATCCATCCATCCATCCATCCATCCATCCACCTATCCATCCATCATCCACCCATCCATCCACCCACCTTTCCACCTATTCACCCATCCATCCATCCATCCATCCACCCACCCATCCATCCATCCATCCACCCACCCATCCATCCATCCATCCATCCATCCATCCATCCATCCATCCATCATCTCCAGTCCACTCACATGTATGCTACACTCATCTCTTTAATAATAAAATAATTTTTCTCTCATAAATTAAAGCTGTATAAACATAAACACATTGTGTGAATTACATAACGTACCTTATCCATTACAGCTTGAGTCACAAATAAACTCATCAAGGTTTATAATTTAACAACAACCCATTAAACATCTTATCTAAGCTTGGTAATGGTTACTAAAAAATTGATAATGTAGCATTTAGCAGCAGTGAGCAATTAAGGAAGACAGAGAAATGAGCTGGAGGCTGTAAATACTGTATGTGTTTTGTCTAATCAATGGAAACACAGGGTGTGTTTTATTTCAATAAATCAATTTTTTCAAAAGGCATTATAATATGTTTCTGTGACTCATGTCATCATTGTTATTAGTCTCTTCTGTTGCTTTTTTTTTTTTTACAGTAATTACAGCACCTTACATTAGCTGACATAAAAAGTTGAATTATTTCTTCCAACAGCAATAATATTCTGTCATTTATCATGTGTTTGTAACTAATGGAATAATTGTTTTCTTCCTGATTGGTTATTGTTAGATGTTTATGAACATAAACAACATAACACAGACATAATGCCTCATTAGAACGCATCTGGTTTGTTTCAGTAAAACTCAGTGTAGTAGATTTAGTATTGATTCAGTACATATACAAACAGATAATAATAATAATAATAATAATAATAATAATAATAATAATAATAATAATAATAATAATAATAATAATAATAATAATAATAATAATAATAATAATAATAATAATAATAATAAACTTCATTTATATAGCACCTTTCATACAAAAACTGTGCTTCACATTGATTAAAAATTAAAATAAAATTGTAAGAGAAGGGTGAAATAAGAAATATAATAAGATTTGATTGCACAAAATTACAAATTATACATACATTATACAATTTCAATAAAATAAATAAGATTTGATTCCACACAAAATTATGTACATACATAGAAAATGATGTCACTCTTTTACTTTAACCTTCATGTATATTTTATTATTACTTTTTAAAGTCTCTGTACTAAAGCCTGGATTCAATTTATTTTAATTTTTCCTCTTTTTTTTTTTTGTTTGCGGTGAATGTTTCATACCTGTGCTTTTATACCTACAGTAAGCTTAATTATTCATATTCAAAGTGAGTTTTTTATTCTTTTTTTTAAAAATATATTTTGACTTATAATTCCAGTGTGAACCTGCCTGAACCCTGTGGTTATAATAACACATGTCAATCTGTTTTATTATTATTTTTTTTCTTCATATCTTTTCCCCCCAATAAACAGATGGCCCTGGCATGATCCTTTCTTATTGTTACCATGGTAACCACAGAGTGCAGGTGCAAACGTATCCGTCATCCAGGTCTTTGTGGATATGAGCCTTTTGGACTATTTTATACACACACAGGAAATGTACATGTATTGCTCTTTTTTTTTTTTTTTCAAATATGCCAGATTTTTTTTTCTTTCTTTCTTTTTCTTTTATTTATTTATTTAATTTTTTTGTATTTTTTTCTTCTACAACAACCTGTCACTGAACATATCTGAGCCTCACATTCGCTGGCTTTTCATCGTAGCTGCAGCGACTGTCATTATCAGTCACATTTTTCATTTGACCATGCTATTTCATTTCTCTTTCTTCAGATAAAGTGATAAGAGTTTAAAAGTGTTTGTGACGTGTCGATGATGGATGAGAGGAGTAAATAAAGCCTCCTGCTCTACACACTTCACACCGTGTCTCAAAGTCAAACTCTACAGCAGATAACACCGCTGTGAAAACATACAATTAAAATGAAAATAATAAAAACTAGGAGTGTCAAATATTTTGCTTTAGTTTTGATTAGTCGTAATTAAAACACTTTATGTCAGTCGACTGTTTAGTTTTGGGGTTTTAATACTACTACTAATAATAATATTAATATATTTTATTTGTGCAGCATTTTTCACTTTACATATAGTCGAATAAAAGACAATTAAACAATGAAAAACAAAGCACTTATTCATTAAAAACAGTCACGTGTCATAACATTTCCCATATCCAAAATATAAATATATATACAATTACCATGTTTATTCAACACATTCAACAGTTTCAACAACAAAAAAAAACCCTCTTTCATTTAGTTTTGTTAAAAATTTTAATCAGATTAATTACAAGGTTGCTTCGTATTAATTTTGATTACAGGTAAAAAAAAATTCCCACAAAATTTACCAAAAAAATGCACTAAGAAGCATAAAAATGTGGAGAAAAAAATATACAAACCATGTTAAAAACCATTAAAATTCAGAAAAAAACTATTCTATATAAAGTATGAATGTCCATTTATGACTCACTGTGAGTTCAAATGTTATTTTATATCCACAAATATGTTGATAAGAAGCAAAAGTATAGACGAGGTGGGTGGTTAAATGTTTGACTTCCTTCAGTTCCTTTTTTAAATATGCAAATGAAGCCATGGTGTTTTTCTCTGTATATGTTTCATTTTTGTTCTTGTTTTTGTTCTATTTATTTTTTGTCTTATTTGTTTCAGAGTGGGATTTTGTTTGTTTCATATTGTAAATAAATTGAACTGAAGAAATTCACATTTTGCCTCCTGGTTTTAACCTTCTCCTCATGTGTCTCCTTCTCTTTTCTTCTTTTCTCTTCCTGCTTCACTTGGCTCAACATAACAGGTAAATTATTTTTTACATATTATTATTATTATTATTATTATTATTATTATTATTATTATTATTATTCTTATTATTATTATTATTATTATTATTATTATTATTATTATTATTATTATTATTATTATTATTATTACATGTACACAATGTTAATGTTAATGTAATTCTCATTTTAAACACAATGATATTTACATTTAAGCTGAAAATAAATGAAATGAAAGCAAAAATAACAACTAGAATTTCCATATCCAGCAGACAGGGAAAAGTCAGGGAATGTTGTTCTAGGGGACTGGTTTAGTTTAAATATTAATAAAAATTCATTTGTTTTCCTTTTTTACTGTGATTTTACTGAGTGTGTCAAAATGTGCAACTAAGTCCAAATTAAAACTGCTGGGATTTTTTGGCAAAATTTTCTATGTTATTTATAATTTTGTTGACATTTTTTTAATAATTTTTTAAATGTAATTATTTTTCCTTTAATTTAGCTCCATTTGTGTCTTACTTTGTTCATGTTACTAATTATTTTATTGGTTTATTCTTCATTTTTGTTCATTTTATTGATGACTTTGGCTGGGTTTTTTTTGTTCATTTTGTTACTTGCTGTAATTGTTTTTTATTACATCTATTATAATTACATTGATGTAACATATATGAGGATCTAAACATGTACATAAGTAGATTTTTTTAGGTATCTGTACTTTGTTTGAGTATTTATTTTTCTGGCAACTTTTTACTTTTACTCCCTACATTTTTGTATAAATATCTGTACTTTTGACTCTTTACATTCTGAGAATATACTCATTACTTTTACAAACTAAACAGTGACAGTATGAAAAATAAGTCACTGTGACTTTATATATTATAGTTATATGACTATTATCTCATAATTTTGACTTTTTGTCTAAAAATTTTGACTTTTTATATCATAATTTGTACTTTTTCGCTTAAAATTATGCATTTTTATCTCACATTTATAACTTTTTTTCAAGTCTCATAACTTTTTATCTCAATTGTGACGTCCCCCACCCCCATTTTTCCTAAATTTCGTGCCTATATCCACAAAACTGACTAACTGTGACTCAATCAAACACATTATCTACACAGTAACTCACTTTTAAAGGCTTTGTTTTAGATACTTTTGAAACTTTTCAGATTTCATTTTCTGAAGTATTATTGCATTCATGACAAAAAAGCACTTTTACTTTTGTACTTTATTAAAATTGAGAAGTTGTACTTTTTCCATTTACTTAAGTAGAAGAGTTGAATCAGTATATAATACCTACACACATTCCGCTATATATTAACTAATTTAATTAATTTCTTTATGGTTATTAATGTGTTGCTTACACACAATGTCTCATAAAGTATTTGTTCAAACGCCTACAAATGCTTTATTCATAGAAAAGAAGAACAAATGCTTTGTTTTTGATGAATTGTGTGTTAATAAACCGTTAACAAATAGGTAATAAATGGTTAATACATAATGAACAAACATTAACAAATGAGTAATAAATGGTTAATACATAGTGTTTTGTGTGTAGGTATTTTAAAGTGTTACCAGTACTTCTACTTTTACTAGAGTATTTTTTTCACACAAGTAGCTGTACTTCTACTTAAGTACAGAATGTGAGTACTTTTACCACAAACCCCTGAGTTTAATACTATCTAAAAATACAACCAGAGGATAAAACAAATCTCACCTTCGTATTAAAATAACACAAATATCCTCCTGTTGTTGTCATGTCAGGAGCTCCTTGTTAAACTCAGTGTTCCATGTTTGTTCCAGACGTAGCCAAAGCTAAACGTTTAAGCTAAAGGCCAACATTAGCTCAGTCTCGTCGCAGCGTTTACTGTTAACATGCGCTCGCCACCTTTTATCTGCTGCTTTTTGTCATGCATGACCAGAACGCATCATGCGTGATAAGGTCATCCGCTGCTTGAATCCTAATTTAGCGGTAGCGGTAGCTCACACACAAATCCTTTTTTTTTTTCTTTTTTTCCCCCAAAGCAGATGAATAACTACAACTGAGTTATGAATAAAAACACAAACAATTACATTAAAAGATCTGATCAATCCAAGATGGCGGATTTCCTGTTGGCTTATGGGCGTGACCATCATAAGGTAATAAGGCAATAACAATAACAACAACAACAACAACAACAACAACAACAACAACAACAACAACAATAATAATAATAATAATAATAATAATAATAATAATAATAATAATAATAATAATAATAATAATAATAATAATAATAATAATAATAATAATAATAATAATAATAATAATAATAATAATAACCCCTGAACTAAAACAACAGCCATTAGTCTGAATATTAAATATAAATATAACATTTTGTACTTCGCGATATTCATCCCATTGGCCAGATCTGACCCTTTGGTGGGTCTAATTTGGCCCACAGACCACATGTTTGACATCCTTAATATGACTTACAAAGTGTCCTCCAAAAATGAAGAGTTATTTTGCAAAAACAGAGAACTCCATTTAAAAAAATAAATTAAAAAATCACAAAATGGCATTTTTTACTCTACATTCCAGGAAATACTCATTGATTTGATTTTTATTCAATTTAGCGGACCTTAATAAAGTAAATAATGTGTCAAATCAATGAGTATTACCTGGAAAGTAGAGTAAAAAATGCCATTCTGTTTTTGCAAATGAACTCTTCAAATTATTATAACATTTTCCAAAAACTAAAAAACAACATGGATCCAAAGCAGATCCATGTTGTTTAGTAGTTTTTATGTCAGATATTTGGCTTTTTCTGTTGTTTTTTTGTTCCTTCCTGACTAGAAACATATGTAATCCATCTGCCTTGTTTTACAGAAACCTGAACTTGTCTGAATTTTCTATTTTTACATCAAATAAATCGATCTCCCACTGACATTCACACATTTCCACACACTTTTTGCTGTCATCTGGGTTGCGGAATAATCGATATATTCACACGTGCGAGTGTGACTGGTGCCGTGGATTAGTCACTTACGCCAATTAACTGAAAAAAAAAAAAAAAAGAAACTGAAGATCCCCTTTAAAATAAATTAATAAATTAAAAGCTCAAAGACTGAGAATGATAGTTTCAAATGACATCAGAATAAAACATCAAAGCAGCAGCAATTCATCAAGAGTTGATATTTTACAGCTACAGTATAAACCTGCAGTGTCAAACTGGGCCACATTCAACCCAGTTTGATCTCAACTGGGACAGACCACTCAAATAGTAATATAATAATCTATAATTAATGACAACTACATCTGAAAAACAGCAAGAAAAGTGCAATTTTAACAATATTATGCTTCAAATGATCATTTATTGCATTATATAAAGACATAAAACATTTAAATAGAGGCAGAATATTGTTAAAATTTGCAAAACATGTCAAGTTAGTCACATTATATGATTAGACAAGTAAAATAATAACATATGAATCTATAAATAATGACAACTCTATTTATTGTCTTTGTTTTGGTGTAAAAAAACCTCAATAAATTATGAAAATAGTTACTTTTCTAAACTATCCAACCCAAAAAGATGCGAATAATGGGAAAAAATTACATTTCTTATGAAAAATAAGTGTAATTTTAACAATATTATGCCTCAAATTATCATTTATTACAATATATAAAGACATAAAATAGTAAAATAATAACACATGAACCTATAAATAATGACAACTCAATATGTTTCTCTTTGTTTTAGTGTAAAAATGATGCTGAATTATGAAAATAGTTGCTTTTCTAAACTATCCAACAAAAAAAGCATTAAAAAAAGTCATTTCTTATGAAAAATAAGTGCACTTTTAACAATATTATGCCTCAAATTATGATTTATAGATGTGCATTATAGATCAGATCTCCAAAAACACTAAACACTTAAACACAGAAGCACAAGGTTCAAGGTTATTTAATTTATTCCTGTTGGTAGATTTGTTTTGCAGACAGACTAATTGCATTTGACATAAACAACAAAAAACACATTGAACCTGAGGAAGCTACTTGATCAAGTGTCAAGACGAAAAGTGCTCAGTGTTCCATCATTCATCAAAATAGCAGCATGGATAAGTAAACAACAACAAAAAAAACAAAACAAAATCATATAAATCCAAAGATCATAAAATAAAAACGAGATGTGATAAAAACCTGAAGAAAATAAAAACAGTCTGGGATTAAAAACATATACTTGTAAAATTAAAAGTTATAATAATAGAAAGAAATAGAGCAGAAAAATATGATAAATAAATCAATAAATAAAGTGTAATGTGACTATTTCTTATTGATCTCAGTGATGGTGACTGTGTCCTTCTCTTTTAACAGATGATGTTCAGACCATAAATGATGGGAGTTATGGTTTAAATGGTCATTTTACAGGTGGAAGTAACTTAGTAAAAGTACTTCATTACTGTACTTAAGTAGATGTTTTAAGTATCTGTACTTTACTATTTATTTTTCTGACAACTTTTTACTTTTACTCTCTACATTTGTTCATAAATATCTGTATGACAAAGGCCTAATATGTGGAATTACTATATTTTCCGCACTATAAGGCACACTGGACTATAAGGTGCATGAAGTGAAGTCAAAATTATGAGATAAAAAGTCCAAATTATGAGATAAAAAGTCCAAATTATGTGATAAAAAGTCAAAATAATGTGATAAAAAGTCCAAATAATGTGATAAAAAGTCAAAATGATGTGATAAAAAGCCCAAATTATGAGATAAAAAGTCAAAATAATGTGATAAAAAGTCAAAATTATGTGATAAAAAGTCCAAATTATGAGATAAAAAGTCCAAATGATGAGATAAAAAGTAAAAATGATGAGATATAAAGTCAAAATTATGAGATAAAAAGTCAAAATTATGAGATAAAAAGTCAAAATGATGTGATAAAAAGTCAAAATTATGAAATAAAAAGTCAGTTTTTATAGAACTAGTTAATATTCAGTAACAATAACTGGGATCTTATTTTTCTCACTTTGGTGTCTGTGCAGGTACTATCTTTTACTTAGTAGGACAGTATAACTTCCTCGTGTTAGGACAGTATAACGTCCTCGTGTTAGGACAGTATAACTTCCTCGTGTTAGGACAGTATAATGTCCTCGTGTTAGGACAGTATAATGTCCTCATGTTAGGACAGTATAATGTCCTCGTGTTAGGACAGTATAATGTCCTCGTGTTAGGACAGTATAATGTCCTCGTGTTAGGACAGTATAATGTCCTGGTGTTGGGACAGTATAATGTCCTCGTGTTGGGACAGTATAATGTCCTCGTGCTGGGACAGTATAATGTCCTCGTGGTAGGACAGTATAATGTCCTCGTGTTGGGACAGTATAATGTCCTCGTGTTGGGACAGTATAACTTCCTCGTGTTAGGACAGTATAATGTCCTCGTGTTAGGACAGTATAACGTCCTCGTGTTAGGACAGTATAACTTCCTCGTGTTAGGACAGTATAATGTCCTCGTGTTAGGACAGTATAATGTCCTCGTGTTAGGACAGTATAATGTCCTCGTGTTGGGACAGTATAATGTCCTCGTGTTAGGACAGTATAATGTCCTCGTGTTAGGACAGTATAATGTCCTGGTGTTGGGACAGTATAATGTCCTCGTGTTGGGACAGTATAATGTCCTCGTGCTGGGACAGTATAATGTCCTCGTGGTAGGACAGTATAATGTCCTCGTGTTGGGACAGTATAATGTCCTCGTGTTGGGACAGTATAACTTCCTCGTGTTAGGACAGTATAATGTCCTCGTGTTAGGACAGTATAACGTCCTCGTGTTAGGACAGTATAACTTCCTCGTGTTAGGACAGTATAATGTCCTCGTGTTAGGACAGTATAATGTCCTCGTGTTAGGACAGTATAATGTCCTCGTGTTGGGACAGTATAATGTCCTCGTGTTAGGACAGTATAATGTCCTCGTGTTAGGACAGTATAATGTCCTCGTGTTAGGACAGTATAATGTCCTCGTGTTGGGACAGTATAATGTCCTCGTGTTAGGACAGTATAATGTCCTCGTGTTAGGACAGTATAATGTCCTCGTGTTAGGACAGTATAATGTCCTCGTGCTGGGACAGTATAATGTCCTGGTGTTAGGACAGTATAATGTCCTCGTGTTAGGACAGTATAATGTCCTGGTGTTAGGACAGTATAATGTCCTCGTGCTGGGACAGTATAATGTCCTGGTGTTAGGACAGTATAATGTCCTCGTGCTGGGACAGTATAATGTCCTGGTGCTGGGACAGTATAATGTCCTGGTGTTAGGACAGTATAATGTCCTCGTGCTGGGACAGTATAATGTCCTGGTGTTGGGACAGTATAATGTCCTGGTGCTGGGACAGTATAATGTCCTGGTGTTAGGACAGTATAATGTCCTCGTGCTGGGACAGTATAATGTCCTGGTGTTGGGACAGTATAATGTCCTCGTGCTGGGACAGTATAATGTCCTGGTGTTGGGACAGTATAATGTCCTGGTGTTAGGACAGTATAATGTCCTCGTGTTAGGACAGTATAATGTCCTGGTGCTGGGACAGTAAATGTAGAACCAGGTGTTTTCCAGTGCGATCATAACCTCTCTAAGGACTGTGATGTTTCCGCTTCAACAGTTTTTGTCTTTGTGTCTCAGTTTGAACGTGAACAATCCATTACTTGGTCAAATACGCTGCTTTAGAGAACAACACAAACATCTATATTTAATGATAGTGTTTGTTTTCTGACTCTCTTTGTCCTCTAGAGTACCATCAAAGCCAGTGCGGTCTACGTACAGAACGCCATCAGTCAAATTCTGCCGCATCACACACTCCGCTATGACATTCCCTACGCTGCGGAACTACTTTTTTTTTGATGAACCTGGTCAAATCCAGGTGTGCAAAGTGGGAACGAACTTTATAAATGTGACAAAAATGTATTAACTATTTAGTATGTTACAAATAGTTACTGGTCAGGCATTAATGTTGCATCGTGTTTTGACTTGGAGTTAATGGAGGACATATTAGATGGAAAAACTACAGACGCAGGTTTAGTTCCAGGAATAAAATGAACTGAATAGAAAATAAAGACCTGCTTATTTTAAAGTAACTCAGTAAATGTACTTGGTTATTGTACTTAAGGAGATTTTTTTAGATATCTGTACTTTACTTGAGTATTTATTTTTCTGGTAAATTTTTACTTTTACATTTCCCTACATTTCTATATAAATATCTGTACTTTATATTCTTTACATTCTCAGAATAGACTCATTACTTTTTCAAACTAAACAGATGTGACAGTATGAAAGAGAGAGAAAATAAGAGGAGGAAAGAAACTGTGACTTTATATATTATAGTTATATGACTATTATCTGACAATTTTGACTTTTTATCACATCATTTTGACTTTTTATCTCATAATTTTGACTTTTTATCTCATAATTTTGACTTTTTATCACATCATTTTGACTTTTTGTCTAATAATTTTGACTTTTTATCACATCATTTTGACTTTTTGTCTAATAATTTTGACTTTTTATCACATCATTTTGACTTTTTGTCTAATAATTTTGACTTTTTATCACATCATTTTGACTTTTTATTACAGAATTTTGACTTTTCATCTTATAAATTTTACTTTTTATCACATTATTTACACTTTTTGTCTAATAATTTTGACTTTTTATCTCATAATTTTGACTTTTTATCTTATAAATTTTACTTTTTATCACATTATTTACACTTTTTGTCTAATAATTTTGACTTTTTATCTCATAATTTTGACTTTTTGTCTAATAATTTTGACTTTTTATCACATCATTTTGACTTTTTATTACAGAATTTTGACTTTTTATCTCATAATATTGACTTTTTATCTCATAATATTGACTTTTTATGACATCATTTTGACTTTTACCTCATAATTTTACCTCATAATTTTGAGTTTTACTTTAACAATTTAAACATTTTATTTTAAAATGTTCATATATATTTTTTTTTTAAAAACCTGATGATGACTTTTTATCTCAATTGTGCCTCTTTTTCATTTTTCCTAAATGTCGTGCCCATACCCACAATACTGAGTAACTATGACCTGATCAAACACAGTAACTCATTTTTAAAGGCTTTATTTTGAAAGTTTTCAGATTTTTCGTGGTTAAATAATTATTATTGCGTTCATTTTACTTTTTACTTTTGTACTTTATTACAATTCAGACATGGTACTTTTTTACTTTTACTTAAGTAGAGGAGTTGACTCAGTACTTGTACTTTTACCAGAGTAGCTGTACTTCTACTTAAGTACAGAATGTGAGTACTTTTACCACCTCCGCTCTGCTCTGTTTCACTGTTGTTGTTTTTCTACTCGCTTCTATCACCCTGGAAAACGTGTGTGATCAATAGTTATTTGGCAAGAAACTCATGGATTATATAACTGAGTAAATTTACACTTTTGTAGCAGAAGAAACACTTCATTAAAAACAAACAAATATTATTGTTTAGAATCAGAAAAATACTTCATTAAAATGTGACTTGATTTTGATTGGATTTGAATCTTTATGTCCAAAATACTCCACACAATTATATAATAAAACATAAAAAATTTGTTTTAAATCATCAGGATTTGTTCCATTCTTTCGTATCTCTATCATAGATAGAATTATATGCTTTCATTTCTAGCACAACAGATCATTTTTGTTAGCGTAGCAACACTCGACGCCTCTAGTGGCAGGAAATCTAATGTTCTACTGGGGACGGATCATTATTTTGACTTTTTATCTCATTATTTTGACTTTTTATCTCATGATTTTGACTTTTTATCTCATAATTTTGACTTTTTATCTCATGATTTGAACTTTTTATCTCATTATTTTGACTTTTTATCTCATAATTTTGACTTTTTATCTCATGATTTGAACTTTTTATCTCATTATTTTGACTTTTTATCTCATAATTTTGACTTTTTATCTCATAATTTGGACTTTTTATCTCATAATTTGGACTTTTTATCTCATTATTTTGACTTTTTATCTCATAATTTTGACTTTTTATCTCATAATTTTGACTTTTTATCTCATTATTTTGACTTTTTATCTCATACTTTTGACTTTTTATCTCATGATTTTGACTTTTTATCTCATTATTTTGACTTTTTATCTCATACTTTTGACTTTTTATCTCATAATTTTGACTTTTTATCTCATTATTTTGACTTTTTATCTCATACTTTTGACTTTTTATCTCATGATTTTGACTTTTTATCTTATAATTTTAACCTTTTTATCTAAATATATATATATATATATATATATATATATATATATATATATATATATATATATATATATATATATATATATATTTCAGTGAACCAAATGAAATTGCATAGGGTTAGGTTTATTTTAATTTACTTTGATTTGATTCACTTAATTAGATGTTTTTATGTGTGACCTATTGAAGAAGAATTTTTAAGTTGATTTAATATTTTACTTTTTTTTGTGTCTAATCAGACAAAATGTGTGTGTGTTGAGGTAGATTTCCAAAACATTAGTCTCCAAATACAATACTTTGAAAGGTAATTAAAGAACGTTGCTCAGCGAGGTTTAAAAACCATCACACGCTGTAGTTTTAAGTAACAAATCCATGTTCTTCTATCACCTCTGAGCTCATTTTTTTCTACTTTAATCCTAATTTCCTACAATGTCAGATGTTTTACAGTGTATTTTTTCAGTTAACACCAAACTTTTGATACTTTGATGAAAGAGTAAACTTCAAATTAGATCATTTCAGACTCTTTGCAGGAGAACAATAACTACAGAGAATCATAGAAGTAAGTAATAAAGCAGCAAAAAGTAAAAAAAAAAAAAAATAATAATGGAAAAAAGATCAGTGTTAGAAAAGAGAAGGTGTTGAAAAGTGGCCTTGAACTGAATGTACAGCTTTCATTCATGGCTGCTGTGTGTGTTATTAATAATATTAGCTTTAATGTTTGATACCTGAGCAAAGGTTAATCAAGTTCAGAGACGACAACGAGCTGGAGGTGAAGCTGCCTGTTCACATTTTCATCTGCGATAATAAGGTTCAGATCACATTTCATCGCAGCTAAAGTCAGCGAAACGATCACGACATGTTGAAGATACATGCGAAAAGTACTACTTAAGTATATTCTGTACTGAAGTAGAAGTACAAATACTAGTGTGAGGAAGTAGAGGTGGGAAGTAACTCAGTAAAGTACTTCATTAGTGTATTTATGTGGATTTTGTACTTTTTAGTATTTATTTTTCAGGAAAATTTTTACTTTTACTCCTTATATTTGTTCATAAATATGTGTAATTTATACTCCTTACATTTGTATAAATATATGTACTTTATACTCCTTACATTTATATAAATATATGTACTTTATACTCCTTACATTTATATAAATATATGTACTTTATACTCCTTACATTTATATAAATATATGTACTTTATACTCCTTACATTTATATAAATATATGTACTTTATACTCCTTACATTTATATAAATATATGTACTTTATACTCCTTACATTTATATAAATATATGTACTTTATACTCCTTACATTTATATAAATATATGTACTTTATACTCCTTACATTTATATAAATATATGTACTTTATACTCCTTACATTTATATAAATATATGTACTTTATACTCCTTACATTTATATAAATATATGTACTTTATACTCCTTACATTTATATAAATATATGTACTTTATACTCTTTACATTTATATAAATATATGTACTTTATACTCCTTACATTTATATAAATATATGTACTTTATACTCCTTACATTTATATAAATATATGTACTTTATACTCCTTACATTTATGTAAATAAAATAAATAAAAAAATAAATCATATTTGCTTTCGTCAAATTAATTATCTCTACTTTATTTAAGATTGACTTTTTTTCTTATATTTTAATTCAGACTTTAATGTTTTAAATATGTATTAGTTCATTTATGGGAAATAATACAGTTTTACTTTTTTTTTGTACTTTATTACAATTAAGAAGTTTTACTTTTTGTTTTAGTTTTATTTTTGAATCATTACTTCTACTTTTTTCCCCACCAGTAGCTGTACTTTTACATAAGTACATCATGTGAGTACTTTTACTTCCTCTTGTTACATTGACTAAAAACATCCTTTTTTATTCCACATTTTCTTTTCTGTCTGTTTTAGTCACATGACTTCACAGTTGTTTCTGACGACTGTCGATGGTCTAATCATTTGTTCCAGGACTGTACTTCCTCGTCGGTTGCCGTGACAACAGTCTCCCTCCTTTTGCTATAAAACATCTGAGCATCACTTGCTAAATAGTAAACACACGCAATAAAACAGCTGTTATCAGGCCGTAAACGAACAAAAATCACTCATATTCACTATTTACAGCCTGAAAATGTCAATAAAATCTGTCTGAATCATTTTATAGTGTCATAAAAATCAACCTCCTTTTTGACTTCATGTCGGTACAGGATTGGCCCCATGTTTGCTTTTCCTAGTTTAGCTTTGTTTCCTTAGTTTGTACTATTAGTTGTTTTCATTTTCATACCTACAAAATCGCAACAACAAGAAACTGCAAGTCATCAGAAAATAATAAAGAAAACAAACAAACAAACAAAAAAATAAAAATAAATAAAGACAACAGCCACAAGGGAAAAACTAAACAAAATAATCGAACAATAGAAACAAACAAAGACAAAAATTTTTTTTACTTTTTTACTTTTTTTTTTACTTTTTTTTTCTTTAATTTTGTTCCATTTGTGTCTTACTTTGTTCATGTTACCAATTATTTTTGCTAATTTATTATTAATTTTTGTTCATTTTATTAAAGATTTTTTTTCATTTTATTTATGACTTTGGCCAATTTTGTTCATTTTGTCACTTTTTAAAATAATTTTTTCTCTTTTTTTTCTCTTTCTTTTCATTTTGTTTATATATAAATTATATATAAAGTATTTATAAAGCAGAGAAAAAAAAGGTGTTTTAAGGCTTTATATAAATAAATAAAAAATGAATAATAAACTAATAAAAGTAAAAGTAAAATGACCTGTTATTTTAGGGGAAAAAGAAAGAAAAAAAGGTGTCTTAAGGCTATATATATATATATATATATATATATATATATATATATAGTCTTAAAACAGCTTTTTCTTTCTTTCTTTCTTTTGTTCAGTAGAAATAACAGGTCATTTTACAGGAAGTATCATCTGACTGGAAGGTGAAACATTTGTCGTTTTTTTTTTCAACAAGCAAAGGGTACAAAAAAAAAAAAGAAAAGAAAAGTGACACGGTGCACCTCGACTCCGGGGGGGTCAAAGGTTAACGTTGGTTCACTGTGATACGTACACGTTAGAATCAGAAGAAGCAGTGTGTAAAAAATAAACTAAAGAAGGCGCTAAAGGTCAGAGGCTTTGATTGGTGCAGGTCTGCAGCACTTCTCACTTTGTGCTCAACATATCAACTTTAACTCCTGGCTAAAAGCTAATTGCTATAAAATAAAAGTGACCTGATAACCCAACATCTCTCATATCAGTCTGTGGCACATTTATCTTTAATTGGCTGCAATTAAGTTTTAGTCCGTGCATCTGCTCTGTATTTTAGTTGACATTTAACTGCTCTGACTGACATTTTTTTCTTCAATTTTTTTTTTTTATTTTTTTTTTTTTTTTATTATTCACAAGATTTCACAAGACCATACTATGGAGACAGCTATCAAAATACTGCTGCCGATGTGGGTAATAGCCTCCACATCTCCTTTGTGTAACCTTTGAAATAGCTTTAGTGGGAGGGGGTGGGGGTGGGGGGTGGGGGTAATGACAGCCGCTTAGAACAGCCTTATTGTTATGTTAAAGTACAACAAGTAGTTCACGGACAAGCTGGAAATAAAGGAAACGTCAGATAACCTTTGGGAAAGACGGATGATTTGGATTTAGTTTTGAAATGTACAAAAAAAAAAAAACATAAAATGAAAGTTATGAACCCATGTTCGCCCCCACAGGTGTAATGGTGCACGCGTTTATATGGATAAAATACAGAATGAATATATGTCGTCTACTGTATGTCAGGGTTTATTTATATTGTGGGATATAGTGATATAGTCACTAAAAGAAATGAAAAGGTTATTTTGGAATAGTCTTTTTTTTTCTCTTTTCTTTCATTTTTTTTTTTTTATTTTAAAAAATGAATAAATCATGAATTACCGTAGGTCCTCCAAAAAATTATTGAGCAAAATAAAATAACTAAATAAAATCTTGAATTAAGCAAATAAATCTTGAATAGAGTAAAAACTAAAAAAATTAAGCAAAATAAAATTAAATACAATCTTGAATTAGGCAACAAGTTTAATTAAGAAAAAAATATTTAGCAAAAATAACTAAATAAAATAACCTAACACTTGAAAAAAGGAGGGAAATATGAACATTATCTGTGAAAATAATCTTGGTAAGATTTATTGAAATAAAATTGTATACATCTATTGTCTAAAAATGACTTATTATACCTCAATTTCAAGTTCCTCAAATATATTCTGTGTGTATAAATGAATTACTTAATAACAAAATGTCATTTTCAACTGTAATTAGGTGTTTGCATGTTAATTTTAAACAGGATTTAACCTTAATTTTAAATTAGACAGGAATAAAACTGCTTATGTAAACAGGTTCCTGGTAATATATGAGCATGTTATGAGAAAAACAATCAGAATTATGACAAAAAAAAGTCAAAATTATGAGTTGAAAAGTCAAAATTATAATACAGTAAGTTGCTATTTCTGATTTACCACTTATTTTTCATACTGTTACCTTTGTGTAGTTTGAATAACTTCCAGATATTTGGGTCTTTATGGGTTAAAAAAAATAAAAAATACAGCTGAAGCTTCTTTTTTTTTTTTTTTCTTTTTTCTATTGTTATCTTTTGACAGAGTTAAAAATACCCCTGGATTTATAATTGTCATGCAGACAGAAAAGAAGAAGGTGATTTGAGTCCCTTTATGTGCGTTGAGTTGAGTGTTATTCCCTATAGAACAGTTTGGTCGTCAGTTCCATCTGCTTTAATGACACTCACACTCTTAACGTACACTCACTCTGCTGCCATGACGACAGGACGACAGAGAAGAAAACATGAGTACGACTGTAGCGCGACCTGTTCTTTATCTATGTACGATGACCAGCAGGTTCATGAGCTGAGTCATGTGACCTCCTTCTGGAAGGTCATGGAAGACGCCCAAATGAGTGGCTCCTAATCACCTCTGATCTGTCACATTAACGACACGACTCTTTCAGCTAGTTTGTTATCGACTACTAATTTATATTTATTTATTTATTTAACTCTTTTTTGGCTTCATTAAACTTTTTAATTAATTTTGTTTTTGGATTAATTAAACATTGTGGGGGCTTTAATTGAAGTTTTTTTTAGCTTAATTAAAAAAAAAAAAAAAGAAGAGTGGATTCATTCCACTCTTGTTTTTGGATCAGTTGAAGTTTTTGGGGGTTAATTCAACATTTTTTTTTTCTTAATTCCACTTTTTTGAAGATTATTTCAATTTTTGGCTTCATTCAACTTTTGTTTTTGGTTTAATTAAAGTTTTTTGGGGGCTTTAATTAAACTTATTTGGTGATTAATTAAACTTGTTTGTCTTATTTTTTTTAAAATACTTTGTATTCATTCAACTTTTGTTTTTGGGTTAGTTAACGTGTTTTGGGTTAGTTAATGTGTTTTGGGTTAGTTAACGTGTTTTGGGTTAGTTAACGTGTTTTGGGTTAGTTAACGTGTTTTGGATTAGTTAACGTGTTTTGGGTTAGTTAACGTGTTTTGGGTTAGTTAACGTGTTTTGGGTTACTTAACGTGTTTTGGGTTAGTTAACGTGTTTTGGGTTAGTTAACATGTTTTGGGTTAGTTAACGTGTTTTGGGTTAGTTAACGTGTTTTGGGCGGCTTAATTCAACTCTTTTTTGTTCTTAATTTCACTTTTTGGGAGAGTTTAATTCAACTATTTTTTTTAGATTGTTTCAACTTTTAACAATTTTTAATTTATTCAACTTTTGTTTTTGGATTAGTTAAAGTTTTTTGCGGGGTTAATTCAACTCATTCTTTTTTTTTTTTTGCTTAATTAAATTTTTTTGAAATTAATTAAACTTTTGTTTTTGACTTCATTGAACTTTTTGAGGCTTAATTCAACATTTTAAGGGACTTAATTCAAGTTTTTATTTTTTGTACTTCAATATTTTTTTGTGGCTTAATTTAAGATATTTCGTGCTTTATTCAAGATTTATTCTTATTATTATTATTTTTGGCTTAATTCAAGAATCGAGATTAAAAAAAAATTTAAAATCTCCAGTATAAAAACTCCACTTCGCTCCTTCAGTGACAAGAGTCCATGTGGTTTTACTGTACCGTCTTATTTAATACATTTATATTTTATGTCTTTAAACAATTCAACATGTGTATTGTAAAAATAATTATTATTCTGCAGTTTTTGGTGCATTTGTTGTGGATGCAGCTTTGTATTAATTGTATTAGTTGTCATGTCGATGACGCAGCTAAACTCTTCTGATGCTGATAATGAAAAACAGAAGCAAACCTAAGTGTCAGCACGGCTGTTAATTCGTTTGTTCTCTGAGGCTTTGCCCCTTGGGTGGTATGGAAGAAGCCCGGTGTTCAGCATATTTAACACATCTTATGGTAATTGAAACAAAACCATGACAACTAGCTTAGTTATACTCGCCTGCCAACTACTGCGAACGCCTTGGCAAAAGATGTTTGGAAATCAGATCAAAGGGGTCGCTGAATCAGAGGTCACACAAAAAACAGCCTTAATAGAGTAAAAGCTTTGGCACGGGCTGAAACTTTACAAAGACCAGCAAAAAGTACAAAGTATTCATGTTATTTATATAAATATAAAGTCATAGTCATTTAAGTTTGAACCCAGTGTGACTTTTACGTCAATTCCCAAATGATCTTTTCTCTCTATTTAACCTTTATTAAGATATTTATCACCATTTATTGTCATTTTTGTTCCATTTTTCAGTGTAAATGAAGTATTTTTCACTATATTTAATTAGTTGATCATGTAGATGTTAATGAAAATGGAATAAATCCAAAGGTTTTTCTATTAAAACGAATTTTTTCATCAATTCCCCAATGACCTTTTCTATCTATTTAACCTTTCTGAAGTGATTTTATTACCATTTATTGTCATTTTATTCTCTTTATTTTACATTTTTCAGTGTAAATGAAGCATTTTTCACTATATTTAATTAGCTGATCATGTAGATGTTAATGTAAACAAAATAAATTCAAAGGTTATTCTATTAAAACAGACTTTTCCATCAATTCCCAAATTATTTTTTCTCTCTATTTAACCTTTAAGAAATGTATCATCACTTATTGTCATTTTTCTTCTCTTTATTTTTCTCATTTCAGTGTAAATCAAGAATTTTCCCCTTAAGTTTTAACCCATAACGACCCAGTGTTATTTTTATATAAATTCCCAAAACCTATTTAACCTGTTTTATGTGATTTATCAAAATTTATTGTCATTTTTGTAAAAATTTTCAGTGTAAATGAAGCATTTTTCACTATATTTAATTAGCTGATCCTATAGATGTTAATAAAAACAGAAAAAATTCAAAGGTTATTCTATTAAAACAGACTTTTCCGTCAATTCAGAAATTACTTCTTTTTTTTTTTGCATTGTATATGTATTTGTAAAAACGGGGTTGCTTGTTTTACCTGTGAACCCCTGACGTTGCTGCTTTAGTTAAAATTGGAGAAATGAACAACCGTGTTGATAACACCCACTTTAAAATTAACACACTATAAAACTAACAAACACCCACTTTAAAACTGTCCTAAAGCCCCACCCCTAGCTATGATTTACTTTAAGATTACTACATTTCCCATGATGCTTTGCAAAAGAGGAAATAAAATGTGCATCCAAATTGAAAATATTGATGTATGTTCTACGAGCCACAGTAAAGACAAATATGTCCTTAAACACAATCTGTCTTCATTATTTTTGGATAAAATTTGGATAATTACAACAAAAACAGACATAAAATTAATGTTTTTTTGTCCAAAATATCAATAACTGAACTAAAAACTCCATGGGTTATTACTGCTGAATCAATGTTGTAGAAGATGATGGTGTTTCCATGGTAACTGCGGAGCCTCTGAATGTCATATCTGATGCCCATGAAAAGATGAAAAACTGTATTTTACACTGATTATTTGTACGTATTGATAGGATTAGTGGATCAGAAGTTATTAACACTTTCGATCAGTAGAAGGTTTGAGTCGCTGGAGGCTGTTTAGGTTTTTTATTAAGAAAATCTATCAAATTTAAGAATGTCATTTCAGTCTGATTACTGCTTATGAAAGCTGTAAATGTAATTAAAGACAATCATTCTCATAGTGTAGGTCTGCAGTTATTAAACATTTTACATCAGTAGATGACGTTGGGGTCTTTATAGGATTCAATAAATCACATTAGATTTGTCATGAAGGATCAGATAAAGATAAAATTCAGAAATTGACTCATAGATACTGATCAGGACTCTACCAAAGAACCCGCCATGTTCACACGTCCAAAGTGAAATTTTAGGAAAAACTGTAATGGAAACACAGGTAATTTAATTATTATTTTTGCTTAAAAACAGAGAAAACTGGAGTTCACATCATTTATTTTTTATCCTATTTTTTTAATATGATTTTACTGGTCACTTTATAACATATTAGACTGAATGTGGCTCCTTTCCCATCTCTAATTTACATGCTGTTCTATTATTTTACAGAAAATCAAATGTGTCTGAATGTGGCCCTTGAAAGAAAATGAGTTTGAGACCCCTGCTGTAAAGGGTTGGAGTCGAGCCTCAGATTTCATCCTTTTGTGTCTAAGTGCTGTTTCCACCAGTGGAACCTTAACAATGTTGTTGATGCTTCATTTTCTTTCTTTGCAACAAACGTTTCTTGCCATGAGTGGGTGGTGGTGGTGGTGGTGGTGGTGGACGTGATAATGGCCGCCTGGGAAGGAAAAAAAAAAAAACTCCTTGGTTCGGCTGGCTGTTGTTATTTACAGTTCCACTCAGCGTCTACACCTGCCTTTCCACATGATTGACAGAGGTCAGAGGTCACAGTATGTCCTCTGAGCAGCAGCAAAGATCCTGGAGAATATGACGGTTCACTGGAGTTATTTCCACAGTCCCATCCCTTTGTCCCTTTAGCAGAAAATCTGTCGTATTCCATAGAAAACTGAACGTGATTTAGAGATTTTAACTGCAAAAAATAGAAATAGAAGCAAATTTCCATAAATCGTGTATTGTAGCTCTTTTATTAAATTTTTAACCCAAAATGATGTTGTGCTGTGATTGTTTATTGTTGAATATGGTTAATATGTTGTTTGTCTTTTTCTGTCTTGGATCTGATGTCCCTCTGTTGCTGCTGGAAAATAAAAATCTAATAAAATTATTTCATTAAATACATTTTTATACATTTATAGGCCTACCAAAGGGTATAAATTAAGTCACTTTAGCTAAACTAAAAGGGAATAAACTAAACTAGACTGAAATAAAGGAAACTAATAATCCACTTATTTAAAATGATTTAAAGTAAATGGGAATAAAGGAAAACAAAATAACTGAAACTAAAGTAAAAGGAAATAAACTGTACAACCGACTATAAAATTAAAGCAACTGAAACTAAAGTAAAATGGAAAGGAATTGTACAATTAAAATGATTGGAACTAAATAAACGGTGCAATTAAAACAACTGAAACTAAATGGAATTATACTGTGCAATTAAACTAAAAGGAAGTAAAGGCAATAAACCATAAAATTAAAACAACTGAAATTAAACTGAAACAGAAAATAACTGTACACATTAAAATGACTGAAACTAAACTGAAAGGAAATAAACTGTGCAAATAAAACTATTGAAAGTCAAAGGAAATAAATGAAAGGAGAAGACAACTTAAACTAAACTAAATGGAAATAAAGGCAAAAAAACAACTGAAAATAAACTAAATGGATATAAAATGTATAATTAAAAACCATGTCAACTAAAGGAAAATAAAGGAAATAAAGGAAATAAACCATAACATTAAAACAACTGAAAATAAATGGAAATATACAGTGCAATTAAATCCTTTTAAAGTAAACTTTAAGGAAATAATTAAACAAATGGTACAATTACAACAATTTTAACTAATGTAAAAAGGAATAAAGTGTGAAATTAAAACAAAATGAAGAAATAAAGGAAACTGTAAACTGTAAAGTAAGTCAGAATAATAGGTCAAATAAGCAAGCGGAGACAAAACAAGAAAGGTTAACATAACAAAAAGACAGAAAATGTTCTGTCCTAAAAACACAGCTAAGCTAACAGTGCCTACAGCTAACAGGTGCTAACAGCTAACAGGCGCTAACAGCCGCTAACAGCTAACAATCAGCACATGTTATAAGACAGTATTATTGTCCGACTCAAAAGAAGAAAAGTTGATGATAGCAGACTACAACACGTGTGTAAATAATCATCTTTAAACTTTATTCAGTGTGTGACGGTTTGTCGATACGTAGCGTTGAGTTGTTGAACGCTTCATCTTTTTGAAATATAAAAATATCAATACTACGCACAACCTCTTTAATAGCACGTTAGAAAAAGATGAAGAGTTAATTGGTGACTTTGGTGAACATTTGTGTCCTCAGAGTGTCCTTGAATGTCTTAATCTATAGAAATAATAGCCTGTTAAAATCACCCCTTTGAGATTCTGGACTTTTTTTTCTTCCATATTCCAAGTGTATTAAATCAGAAGAAAAGGCCACTTTATGTTTTCCATCTGGCAACTGCTAGTCTTTTCAGAAGAAGAAAGTCAAATTAAATATGTTTTTCTTTTTTTTTTTTTTTCTTGTTCTTTGCAACACTTAAGCAACTGAATAATACAGGCTTTATTGGGAATGTGTGACAACGCGGAAATGAGATTGGTTGTGCTTGTCAGAAGCTGCGCATTAAGTCATTGTGAATACAGAGCTGTCCAAAAGGGACTTGTACCATATCTTTATCAATAATATAAGTCTCTCTTTTAGACTTCATCATTCTGTCCTAGAAATGTCTGAAGCGTCTGTGAGCAGATCTTTGTTTCTTCTTCTTCTTCTTTTCTTTTTTTTTTTTCTCCTCATTTTTTACAACCAGGTTTGACAACCACAGATTAAAGTTAAAGGGAAACTGAGTAAAAGAAAAAAAAAAAAGATGTAATTATGGATGGTACTTCATTATTTCAAAGAAAACAGTGTAAAAAAAATGAGTGTTATCTTCAGTTCAGTCCGTCCCACTGGTCACTTCAGGCCTTTTGTTTGAGATGTCAACATCCTCAGACCGAGGAAATAATGAACATGGGGAAAGAGAATAAAGCCTGGTGTCTGCCACAGGTAAAAGTGAACAGCCTTTATAATGAGCCCATCATCTGCTCAAACATCAGATAATTCTGTTACATGTTTAATATGGAGCCAAAATCTGCAAATACTTCAACACACGCTTTTGTGAGCTGCTTAAAAAGAAAGAAAAGAAGAAGATGGATGGACGAGGAGGACGATTAGAAAGACAGACAGACAGACAGACAGACAGGCAGACTGATAGACAGACAGGCAGACAGGCAGACAGACAGACAGACAGACAGACAGACAGACAGATAGATAGATAGATAGATAGATAGATAGATAGATAGATAGATAGATAGATAGATAGATAGATAGATAGATAGATAGATAGATAGATAATATAATATTAGTATGAAAAATTTTCTGACCTCAGTCCACAGAGGTCAAAGGTCAGTTATTGTAGCGATGGACAGATGTGTTGTAGATGTTGTTGTGTTGTGATTCATCAAAAAAACGGGGGCTTGTGTTGGATGTTGTGGGTCACTAGACTAGGACACTGGCCTAGACTATAATATTTAACTCAGGACACTGGACTAGACTATAATATTTAACCCAGGACACTGGACTAGACTATAATATTTAACCCAGGACACTGGACTAGACTATAATATTTAACTCAGGACACTGGACTAGACTATAATATTTAACCCAGGACACTGGACTAGACTATAATATTTAACTCAGGACACTGGACTAGACTATAATATTTAACCCAGGACACTGGACTAGACTATAATATTTAACCCAGGACACTGGCCTAGACTATAATAATTAACTCAGGACACTGGACTAGACTATAATATTTAACCCAGGACACTGGCCTAGACTATAATATTTAACCCAGGACACTGGCCTGTCTCCACATTAGCGCCTGTTGTCTTTCAGATGCACATGGGACTGAAGCAGAGGATTAATTGTAGAGAATATAGTCGTGTTCAGGCTTTTAACTGCTGTACGTGGATGTAAAAGTGTCCATTAAAAACACACTCATTTCACTCGGTTGAAGATTATCCGTCATGAAAAGCACTCGTAGCTTTGGTATTTCTTGGGGATCTAAGTGGTGGGACAGGGCGACAGGTTTGATGTTTCCGCCTTAAATGGGGAGAGAGATGAGTGCGGCGTGTACTAATGACACCGCTGCTCGCACAAATCGATGATGAAGTGACAACAACAAACTACAGTGTTTATTCACTTCTGCAGACACGTCTACTGCAGCTGAAAGAGAGAGAGAGAGACAGGGTGCAGTGTCAAATATTACCTGATCATTTAACACAGAAAACTATCTATTGATCTAAAATATATTGGTCTATGAAGCTCATCAATAATAATTGGTATCTATATGATAATTATGACTTTAAAATTTTGGCTTTTTTCCTCATAATTATTATTTCTTATCTTATAATGAGGACTTTTTATCTCAATTTTGACAATTTATCTCATAATGTTTTGGCTTTTTTTCATAATTATGAATTTCTCATCTCATAATTATTGCTTTTTATCTTATAATGAGGACTTTTTTTATCTCAATTCTGCCATTTTATCTCATAATTTTGACTCTTTAACACATTTTTATAACAAATTTATGATCTTTTATCTTATATATTTGGCTTTTAATCTCATAATTATGCATTTATTATCTCATATTTATGTTTTTTTTATCTCATAATGATGACTTTTTATCTCAATTTTGACATTTTATCTCATAATTTTGAGTCTTTTTTTTTCATAATTAGGCATTTCTTATCACATATTTATGGCTGTCTTTAATCTCAAAATTATCTCATAATTTCGAGTCTTTAACATATTTATGCATTTTTATAACAAATGTATGATCTTTTATCTCATAAATGTGGCTTTTTATCTCTTAATTATGTACTTTTTTTAAACCCCCCCCCCCCCCCAAATGTAAATAAGTACTTATATATACATATATAAAAATAAGTCAATTTTAAATTTAGTGGAGATAATTAATTTGACTATAGCATATACAGTGGATAAATGTATTTTATCTTTTTTGGTATGTAGCATATTTGCAACGGTAGGTGTTAATGGTTATATCTCATATTTATGACTTTTTATCTCATAATTTTGACTTTTTAATTCTTAATTATGCATTGTTAACCCATTAACTTATGAAAGTACACATAAGTATATAAAAAGTAAGTAGAAATTATTAATTGAACTATAATACATTTTTTTGTTATATAACATATTTCCAACAGTAGGATTATCATATGGATGGCTTTTTAATCTCATATTTATGGCATTTTTCGGATTTTTCGTGCACTTTCCAATATTTAACCAGCTGATCATATAGTTATTTATTAAACTCAGAGTAAATTCAATGATTAGTACAGAATGTGAGTACTTTTACCACCTCTGGTATTTGAATCAAAATGCCCCAAATACCCTAAATATTGAAATAGCAGTAAAAGCACAGTCATTGACAAAATGACCCCCCCACACACACACATACACATACACACACACACACACACATGCGCACACACACACACACACCAGCTGGAACACTGCTTGTATGCACTTCCCACTAGATTTGGGAAAAGCTGCAGGGATTTTCTCCCCTTCAGCCACAAGAGCATCAGAGAAGTTGGACACTGATGTTTGGCGATAAGGCCTGAGTCACAATCGGTGCTTCAGCTAATCCCAGTGGCTCTGGGGTGGGTTTTGGTCAGAGTTGTGACTCAGTTCCAACACCAAATTGGCAAAAAAAAAATAAAATAAATTTTCATGGTCATGCACAAGGGTACAGTCTGTGAAAAAACACAGTGGAGCTTTCCCAGAACTGTTGGCAGCGCTGGTACCTGAGCTGCAGCATTAACATTCTTCTTAATTGGAAATAAGTGGTCTAGAATAAAGCAATAAAAAATAGCCCACACTGAAATGGAAATACTCATTTTAATTTGACAAAATAGTTGTAGATCCAACATGTTCATGTCTTAGCGGGGATGCAAACACACACACACACACACACACACACATAAAAAAAAAAATTTTCCTCTCGCCCCACGTGGGCGGTGTCTCCTTCAGACTCGGGTCCTCTACCAGAGGACTGGGAGCCTGAGGGTTCTGCGCAGGATCTTAGCTGTTCCTAGCAATGCGCTCTTTTGTACAGAGATCTCTGATGTTGTTCCTGGTATCTGCTGGAGCCATTCTCCCAGCTTGGGGGTCACTGGCCCTAGTGCTCCGAGCACTACTGGTACCACTGTTGCCTTCACACTCCACATTTTCTCTAACTCCTCTTTCAGCCCTTGGTATTTCTCAAGCTTCTCATGTTCTTTCTTTCTGATGTTGCTATCACTGGGGACTGCTACATCTATCACCACCACTGTCTTCTCATGTTTATCCACCACCACTATGTCAGGCTGATTGGCCATCACCATCTTGTCAGTCTGGATCTGGAAGTCCCACAGGATCTTGGCCTGTTTGTTCTCTGTTACCTTTGGGGGGTTCTCCCATCTTGACCTTGGGACCTCCAGTCCATACTCTTTACAGATGTTCCTGTACAGTATGCCTGCTACCTGGTTATGCCTCTCCATGTATGCCTTGCCTGCCAGCATCTTACACCCTGCTGTGATATGCTGGACTGTTTCAGGGGCTTCTCTACACAGCCTACACCTGGGGTCCTGTCTGATGTGGTAGACCCCGGCCTCTATTGCTCTGGTGTTCAGGGCTTGTTCTTGTGCAGCCATGAGTAGCGCCTCTGTGCTGTCCTTTAGTCCAGCCTTTTCCAGCCACTGGTATGTCTTTTCTATATCAGCCACTTCCTCAATTTACCGATGGTACACGCCATGCAAGGGTTTGTCCTTCCATGATAGCCCCTCTGGTTCCTCGACCTGACTGGGCTTTTGTTGCCTGAGGCATTCACTTAGCAGTTGGTCATTGGGGGCCATTTTCTTGATGTATTCTTGGAGGTTCGCCGTTTCCTCCTGGACAGTAGTTCTGACACTTACTAGTCCTCGGCCCCCTTCCTTTCGCTTAGTGTACAGCCTCAGGACACTGGAGTTGGGGTGGAACCCTCCATACATGGTAAGGAGTTTCCTTGTCTTGATATCAGTGGCTTGTATCTCTTCCAGTGGCCAGGATATTATCCCGGCTGGGTATCTGATTATTGGCAGGGCATAGGTGTTAATGGCCTGGATCTTATTTTTGCCGTTCAGCTGACTTTTCAGGACCTGTCTTACCCTCTGTAGGTATTTGGCTGTGGCTGACTTCTGAGCTGCCTCCTCATGATTACCATTTGTCTGTGGGATCCCTAGGTATTTGTAACTTTCCTGCACATCTGTGATATTCCCTTCAGGTAGGTCAACCCCTTCAGTTGTGATCACCTTTCCTCTTCTAGATATCATCCGCCCACATTTATCTAGTCCCAATGACATCCCAATGTCTTTGCTGTAGATTCGGGTGAGGTGAATTAGGGAATCAATGTCACGCTCATTCTTGGCATACAGCTTGATGTCATCCATGTAGAGGAGGTGGTTGATGGATGTTCCACTTTGGAACTGGTATCCGAAGCCACTCTTTGAGATGATCTGGCTGAGGGGGTTTAGGCCTATGCAGAACAGCAGGGGGGACAGAGCATCTCCTTGGTAAATGCCGCATCTGATGCTCACTTGTGCAATTGGCTTTGAGTTGGCCTCCAGAGTTGTCTTCCACAGCCTCATTGAGTTCTGGATGAACTCTCTTAGTGTCCTGTTGATGTTATACAGTTTTAAGCATTCCAGTATCCATGTATGTGGCATTGAGTCATAGGCTTTCTTGTAGTCAATCCAGGCAGTGCACAGGTTGGTGTTCCTCGTCTTGCAATCTCGGGCAATTGCCCTGTCAACCAGTAGCTGGTGTTTGGCTCCCCTGGTGTTGTTGCCTATTCCTCTCTGTGCTCTGCTCATGTATTGCTCCATGTGCCTACTCATCTTAGTCGCTATGATGCCTGATAGAAGCTTCCATGTGGTGCTGAGGCAGGTTATAGGCCGGGAGTTAGATGGTATTGTTCCCTTCTGGGGGTCCTTCATTATGAGGACTGTCCGGCCCTGGGTTAGCCACTCTGGGTGGTTTCCCGATATCAGCAGCTGGTTCATCTGTGCTGCTAGGCGTTCATGGGGTGCTGTCAGTTTCTTAAGCCAGTAGGTATGAATCATGTCGGGCCCTGGTGCTGTCCAGCTTTTCATTTTGGACACTCTGGTTTGGATGTCTGCTAGTGTGATGACTATTGGGTCTTGTTCTGGGAGTTGGCTGTGCTCTGCCTGTAAGTCTGTCAGCCATTGGGCATTGGTGTTATGTGTTACCTCATTCTCCCAGATGCTCTTCCAGTATTGCTCAGTCTCAGCCCTAGGTGGGTCCATTGTCACCTTGCCCCCCTGCCATTGAGAGTAGACCTTAGCTGGGTTGGTGGAGAACACCTGGTTTATTCTCCTGGCCTCTACCTTTCTTGTGTATCTCTTTAGGCGGGTAGCTAGTGCTGTGAGCCTTTGCTTAGCAGTCTCCAGTGCCTCAGCTGTGGACAGTTTGTTGTATTACTTGGGTAGTTCTTTCCTCAGATTCACACCTCTGCTTAGTTCTGTATATATATTTATATTAAAGATGGCAAAAAAAATCTTTTGTATCAGCCTATTTTCAGGGGTTGTTTTGAATCTTCATTTTTTGTTTTCCCTGTTTGTCATATCTTATTATGACAGATGTTAGTGTCTGTAAAACTACTTGTTTGTTTTTAATAATAATGGAAAAAAAATAACATTTGTACAAACCAAGCCTATTAATTTTATTATATTGATAAGAGGATTACAATGAATTTCAATGACACAAATAAATTTCAATTAATCACAAGTTAATTATTGCATTTATGCGATTAATCACGAATGTTTTAACAGATTGACAGTACTAATATATATATATATATATATATATATATATATATATATATATATATATATATATATATATATATATATATATATATATATATATATATATATATATACACACATATATTGCATTTAGTTACCAGTTATTACCCACTGTATAATATTAAAGTTATTTACTATAATAAATTTCTCTCTATGAAACTGTTAACTGTAATAATAAAATAATAATAAAAATAATAACCTTTTTTGTTCTATGTATGGGTTCTTTGTTAGAGAGTGTTTTCATACATTGGTGTATGACAGGGGGTGAACAGGAAATGTTCTGTGAGCAGGTGTTGAACGACACAGAAGACTGAGTGCTTTGAAGAACACTGGGATTATGTAGAAAAGTTTTATTGGAATGACTTCATCAGAACAGATTGTACAAAACAGGCTGAAGAGTCGAGTTGTGAAAGTACAAACTTTTTCTTAGTGATCACCCAACATTAAAGCTACGCTCAGACAACAGGTCTACATGGATCATTTTTAAGGGTGAATTCCAATTTAATTGTGTCCTTGTTTATATTATACTTTAAATGCAACTTCTAGCACTTTTGAACATAAAGTGAACACTGTAAAAATTTTAGGGGATTTTAGTATGATTTGTATATATTTTTTTCTTTACATGTTTTGCTTCTTAGTATGCTTTTGTGTACTGTTTGGGGAGATTTTAATACAAAACAAAAAAAACAACAAAAAAAAAACCTGACAGAATGTTTGACTGACAAAGCGTTTTGATCATGATTAATCTAAATGAATCCAAAGCAACACTGTAATTAATCTGATTAAAATGATTCCACAGCCCTAATAGATAAGATAAGATGAGATGAGATGAGATGAGATGAGATGAGATGAGATGAGATGAGATGAGATAAGATAAGATAAGATAAGATAAGATAAGATAAGATAAGATAAGATAAGATAAGATAAGATAAGATAAGATGAGATGAGATGAGATGAGATGAGATGAGATGAGATGAGATGAGATGAGATGAGATGAGATTAGATAAGATAAGTTAGACTTGTGTTTCTTAGTGTACTTTCTGGAAAATTTGAGTACAAAAAAAGAGACAAAATAGTCGACTGATTAATCAAAATCAACCCTGTGATTAATCTGATTAAAATGTCTTTTTCTGATATAATAACCATCAATTTTAATTTCAGTTTTTATTGATAGATGAATTAAATATTTGGAAATATCTGACTGTCAATTAAAAATGCCATAGAAAGAAAAGAAGAAGGAGGATGGATGGACAAGGAGGAAGATTAGATAGATAGATAGATAGATAGATAGATAGATAGATAGATAGATAGATAGATAGATAGATAGATAGATAGATAGATAGATAGATAGATAGATAGATAGATAGATAGATAGATAGATAGATAGATAGATAGATAGATAGATAGATAGATAGATAGATCCAAAATAGAGGGGGAGGGGCCAAGGTGTTCAACACGACTACATCAGAATAAAATGTAAAATCCAGGCATAAGCCAAGAATTGCGCAATCATTGCATTCCCTGTTTCCAAAGACGCCTGATTAGATCATGAATATACTTGTCCTTATATTTGTTCTTTATGTGCAGAAAATCCGCCACAAATAATCAACTCATCATTTTCTGCAGTTCGGCAAATACAGCCATAATACACGTATCAGTATTCTTGAGATGATTCCAATAACAGAAACAACCTCCTTCCTGCCAACAGTCGTCTGAAGGGAGGGAAAAAAAAAAAGGTGCAACACTTGATTATTGCTAAATGAAATCGCAGCTGGATATCACTGTTCTGATTCTTGTACTTCACACACACGGTGCCTCATTTACACAAAATTTCTTACTGGTGGAGATAATCATACATCACTCCAAGAAACAGACGGTTTCCCTTTTGAATGAACTGATAAAGTCACTGCAGAAGGAGAAGGCTGTCGGCAAAGTCATTTTCAGTGTTTTTTTTTTTCCAGCCGCATTTACAGCCTTAAAGGGGACATACTGTATAATGTAAAATGTATTTTTTAATGTTTTTCCAACACAATTATGTGTCGTCTGTGTGTGAGGAGACCCTTAAATTATGAACAAAAAACATCCACTCTCATTTTCTCTTGATCCATTTCTTAATGGAGGGGGATGAAAAAGCTCTGTTTGGAATTTTCTATGCGTCGTACGTCACATTCTTTGAGTCATTTGGGGCAGAAAGTTAGTACAGTGGGTCGTCCAATAACTGTAAGGTTGGTGGTTCGAATCCTGCTCTGTCCTAGTCATGTGTCCAGTGTCACTCACACTAGTGTAGGGTCGTAGGTGTAAAATGGCAGTCGTTCACAGGGCAACTGTGGCTGCATATGTAGTTTACCACCACTAGAGGGAGCATGTGAGAGTGAATGAATAATGGATCCACTGTGCACTTTGAAAATGTGTGGACATTATTATTATTTGAAGTAACTGTTGTGTGGTCACTCCTGGAATTAAATCACATAAAGCAAGAACACTCGACAAATGTAGAACTATATAAAAACAGCTACACACACCTGTAAAATAACTTTAAGTGCATTAAAAAATGTATATAAGAACTCCAGAAGAACTGTTTAAAAACCCAGGAGACAATAAATACAATAATAAATACTACTACTACTACTACTACTACTACTACTACTACTAATAATAATAATAATAATAATACATTTTATTTGTATAGAGCTTTTCATGGCACTCAAACATACTTTACATGATGTAAAAATAGAACAATAAGAGCGCAACTATAATAAAAAACAAACAATAGAAAACAGAGTAATCACGCATGAAAACAGACAGAATAAAAGTAATCAAACATTAAAAGCGGTCTTAAATAAATGAGTTTTTACAAGTGTTGAGGTTGGAACAGTGACGGATGGTTATAGCCAAATAAATTAAAATCCACTGCAAAGGAGGAAGAAGTATCCATTTCTACATTAGTGCATATACAAACACAACATATTTCATATTACAAATAAGAAGTTTGGTTGTGAACGGTCACAGTACACGTCTGCTAACAGGGGGGTACAAGGGTCCTCGTCTGCTGTTTTTGTAAACTGTCTCAGCGGTAAAAAGCCTCTGTTCTATCACTGTTGTCATGAGAATATATGACCTGTATGTGCAAGACTCATTAGACAATTCATTTATTGTTTCACTTTCCACACCCCGGTGTCCGATTCAATTTATGAGAGCGGATTGATAGTGAAATTATTTTCTTCAAATGGATTTCTTTCACATAAGGAGGCAGGTTTACATTCACCACTGGTCATTTTTTTAATTATTTTTTCCTCATATGATAAATGAGTGAGGAGCTCATAGCGCTTAATGATGTATGTGGACACAAGACTCACTGCTGCCATTAAATAAAAGCAGCCACTGACACACATATTACTACAGTTTATGCTCAAATCTGTTTTAACCCTTAAAAAACAAACACTGGAAACTTCAATGTCTGATGATTAAATATATTGAATCACGTATGAGCCATTAATATTATCAATCAATCAGTTTTATTAGGGTCAAATATATTTTATTAGGTCACTGTTAAAATATCTATTGTCAGATGTGCAGTTGTTATGACGATAGGACATGTGCAAAGTAATACGATTTAGTCATTAATTACATTTTTTCATTTGAAAATGCTAAATGAAGATGATAGTATTTTCTATATATTATATTATTCAAGACATTTGTCTCTTATGAACATGGATTCAGTCGAGTGTGTGAGGAAGTGAAATAATCTGCGAGACAAGTTGGTTCAACAATGAAAGGACCTGATGTTGAAAAGGTGCGAGGGTCCAGGTGGGACATCCTAGCAAGTTCGTGAGAGTGACCCTTGTATTGTGGTGGTGAAGAGCACACGTCATACTGAGCCTTTTCTGTAGCCCCCCCCCCCCCCCAAAACCTCTGGAACTCACTCCCCCCAACCATCCGTCACTGTTCCGACATCAACACTTTTATATCCCTTTTAAAATCTCATTTATTCAAGATTGTTTTTAATGTTTGATTACTTTTTATTCTGTCTGCTTTAATTCTATGTTTGCTCTGTTTGCTATTGTTTGTTTTTCATTGTTGTTTGACTCTTGTTGTTCTGTTTTTACTGCATGTAAAGCGTCTTTGAGTGCAATGACGAGCGCTATACAAATAAAATGTATTATTATTATTATTATTATTATTATTATTATTATTATTATTATTATTATTATTATTATTATTATTATTATTATTATTATTATTATTAAGCGGTGAAGTCCGGGTGGAGGGCGCTGTAAAGCCGGATCTGCGAGCCACCTTCAGCCCCAGACCACTTCCTGGCCGACCCAGAGCCGGCAGCGCACCGCTGTGAAGGAAATTAAAGAGAATAAAAGGACGGGAAAAAAAACAGAGGGGGGATGTTTGTACATATATATATATATATATATATATATATATATATATATATATATATATATATATATATATATATATATATATATATATATATATATATATATATATATATGATGTTTCATAAATCCTCATGTTTGTAGCATATGTGTCTACATTTGATGAAAAAAGTCGGTTCTTTGTAATATATCAGTGCGATAAAGAGGCTGTGCATTACAGCAGGTAAAGCACCAGAAAGCTGCAATGCAGTCTGCTTTGCCAAATCATCTGATCAGGTTTCTTAATTGAATACTGTCGTGAAATGCAGTCAGCGAGAGATAGCAGGTTTCACAAGTAATTAAAAAGCGCCGCTCAGCCCATATGGATAATTCTCTTTAACTCATTTATGCTGTGTTGGAGGACTACCTGCTTTAGGCGTGAGTTATCGATAAAGGTTTTCATGGTCAGCAATGCATCTTCACTGCAGGAAAAAATATAAAAAAATTTAAAAAACAATCCACAGCTGTCAACACAAACAAATATATATGAATAAAATTATTCATAATTAAGTGGATTTTCTCCAAGAGTTCAGAAAATGAACACCAGCACCATCCCCTCTGGCAAAAGAAAATACACAAGTACCATAAATCTACAAGAAATATCCTGTTGACATATATTTACAGTAAATACACTGTAAAAAATAATCCAAAACATATTCTAAATTTTATTAGAATAAATGGTGCTGAATCAATGAGAAGAAAGTCAAATATAGAGAAAAAAAATCATTTGGGAAGTGCCACAACAGTAGCTCTGGGATTTTTATAGGTTAAACACAGGAGAATCTATCATTTCTACTGGAAAGAAAAGTGCAAAGGATAATATAAGAATGAATGGTGATAAATCAGTTAAGAAAGTTTAAATCTAGAGAACTGCAACCAAAGGACCAGTTTTTTATATAATAACCTTTGAAATTGAATAACTACATGATCTGTGAATTAAATATGGGAAAATGCACGACTTAAAATAAGAAAAGAATATTTTTTTCCTGTTTTTTATCCACAATTATTGTGTTTCTTAGTATAAATGAATGAATAAATAAATAATTTTATACAGAATAAATCATTTGGAATAAAATCATGAATCATGTAGATGTAGCCACTGTGATTAAAATGTCCAAAATGTCCACTCAAAGTCGCTGCTGCACAAACTTGAAAAAAAAAATGGCGGCTCAAACTGGTTTATGTGCTCTCTGCGGAAATAAAGCGTCATTTTTTTTTCCTGAACATTTTTAGAACAAGCAACAGCATCAAATTTAGCTGGATGCTACCCTGGTAAAGGTAAACACACATGCACGGAACAAGAGGGAAGGGGGGAGTGTTCCTTCACGCATTCTGAGCCAATCAGAGACGCCTCGTCACTGCGTCATGGACACGTATGAGGAAGTACCGGTAAACTGTTGTTAGACCTCCAGTCATTTTTCTACCGTGAAAAAACAAAACAAAACAAAACAATCCGGACAATTTTTTTAAATAGAACCAGACATGGGGACTCGAGTCTGAGACTTGGACTCGAGTCACACTTAAGTCGCACAAAGACTTGTGACTTGACTTGGACTTGTATGATATGACTTGTGAGTTCATTATCATGGTATTATTTATTTTATTATATAATTAGCTTCATTTGTTTTTTCCAATGTGTTGCCTGACATTATGGTAAAATCACAGGCAGAAATAATAGTTTCCCTCCCTTGATATTTGTGCAAAGGTTTTAACAGATGGATGCTGCCACAGGATTCAAAATAGAAATACAATGTATTTATAATTTATTTTATTTATTTATTTATTTATTATTTACAATGTGAAAATGTTCATTTCAGCCATTTGAGACTTGACTAGGACTTGAGATGAAAGACTTGAGACTTGATTTGAGACTTGGAAAAAGTGACTTGTGAACATCTCTGGATAGAACCAACACACAATGTATTCAATAACAATGGAGAATGCAGTAATATTAATGAAACAACCATGGAATGACAACTTTAAAACCCATCATCATAAATCTCATCCATTGTATTTTTTTTCCTTTGCATTCCCACGCTCTTATGACCCCAGAAAAGTGCACATTTCAATCATTTGAACAAAGCCACTGGTTGGTTTCCTTTGTATCCACACCAGTTTTCAGCATCTTCTGTTTAAATCTGATGAAAGTGGAAGAACGACAGTGAAATGTGCAGGGACCCCACCAGGTATTCATTAAAGCTTCACCTACGGGGGGGCGTCTGTGCTATGGTTGGGGTTTTGGTGATGTGGACCAGAGCCACATCTCATCATTCACATCAAAATCTGGCCCACAGCTTGTAACTGAACTCTGCCAAAAGAAATTTGCTGACTGGATAATGTACTGGGACACAGTGTGGACCATGCTGGCGTCATGCACACACTTATTCAGTCTAATGTTTGTGCACTGGCTTCATGCTCTGCTACCTTTTCTCTCTTTGAACCACATTTATTAGATCAGGGGTGGCAAACATGCGGTCCGGGGGCCAAATCCGGCCCCTGAAAGGGTCCAGTCCGGCCTCTGGGTAACTTTGTGAAATATACTGATAATGTCGTTTCAGGTTCCACATACACACCAAAATGGGTCAGATCAATAAAATACTATCATAATAATAAGCTATAAATACAACTCCACACTTTGTTCTTTGTTAATTTAAACATTTTCATGTCATTTTACTGTATTTACAACAAAACTAACTATTATTTCACAAAAAAAACACGAATAACCTGAACAAATATGAACATTTCGAAATGTCTGAAGAGTAAGTTTAACAACGTTCTGCCTGTTATTAAATATTTTGTGCATTTGTAGATTCACTAATAAATAATCTGCACATAATCTTGTTAAAATTGCATTTAGATGTGAACAGTTTCATGACATAATTTAACTTTTTTTTTTTTTGGCTCTAAAACATAGAGGCAAAATTTAAGTTAATGTTATTTATATCAGTGTTTTCCAAACCTTTCACATATTTTACATCAGAAAAATCACAAGGCACATAGATATTTATACAAAAATGGACGGAGTAAAAGTAAAAAGCTGCCATAAAAATAAATACTCAAGTACAGATACCTAAAAAAATCTACTTAAGTACAGTAAAGAAGCACTTGTACTTAGTTTGTTCCACCTCTGCACTTCTGTTTTTATTAAATATAGTAAATATCTGTAAAGTTTTGAGCATAAATCTAATGAAAAAGTCACCACTGTAAGTTACTGTGATACGTGCTAGTGTTCCTCCTGCAAACACATCTACTGTTAGTGCTTATTTCTTTTTTTTCTTCTGTGAAATACTTGTGATCCGAACACATTTCTGTCTTTAAAGAATACTGCTCATTGCCGTTTTGCTTTAGTGTTTCATTTTCGGAGGGTGGGTTTAAAGCACCCGAACGGCACGCAGCAGCCGCTTCAATAAAACATAATAATAAGGTTTGGAGCGCTGCAG